>VZTD01003251.1:513000-592860 GCA_013397725.1 Rhagologus leucostigma
GGTGCAAAGGAGCTGGAGGGGTGAGGGTGAGGAGGGGGGTCACTGGGCCCTGGGAGGAGACACTGCTCTGGGGTGAGGTGGGGGTGCTGAGGGATGGACTGGGGTGGGGCTTGGTGGGATGGGAATGAGCACAGCAAGCTACTGGGATACTGGTGGGACCAGGCAGGGATAAGGGCTAGGTGCTGAGAGGGACTGGCAGGCACTGATGGGGCTGGGGGTGCTGGGGAGGGGAACTGGGGTTGGTGGGGAATGCTCCTGCAACTGGGGGATACTGGGAGAGATCTGGGGAATGGTGCTGAGGGGGAAGGGCTGGTGGACAGGGGGCTCGAGGGCGGGCACTGGGATGCCAGTCAGGAGTGTGGGTGCATACTGGGAGTCCTGCTGGAGGTGTGGGAGGGGCTGGCAGCAAAGCTAGGATGGGGCTTCCATGGAATGGGGCGGTGATAGGAGGAGCAGGTGGAATGGAGACCACCAAGGGGGTGTTTGGTCCCCAAGATGGAAACAAAATCCCTGAGCCAGCACAAGTTCGGGGCTGCAGGCACAGCTGTCCCTCTGCCATCCACGTTCCATTGTTCTGTTTATCTTCCTGCTTCTCCAGTGGCCCTGGGCCACACTTGGGCTGTCATGCAGCTCCTTGAGAGGCTTTCCAGGAAAAATTGGTGGCACCACTTACACTGGAGTTAAACCAGGGATCACTTGAGAGATTTAGGGATTGATGGTTTCAATGTCCAGGAGCTTGGCTCAATCCCAAGACCTTTAAACCTGTCACCCTCCTGTGTGGGATCAGTGCTGGGGAGTGGGTCAGGCTGGCTGGAGTCATGTGTGGGGTCAAGCGGGTGTTGGTCAGACACAGGATCAGGTTTTCTGCGTGACTTTGGGCTGAGGAGGCTTATCTTGCTTTGGTTCAGTCTACATTGAAATGTCAGCCACTGTTTATAGCATTAAGCATTGCTGGAGCTCTCTGGAGCCGTTTCTCTTTTCCGTCTCTTGTTTGCTGGGGTTGGATCAGGAGGAGCCTTTTGCTGTCAGCTTTGAACACCTCTTACCTGTTTCCATCTTAGCAAGTGCTGGGCACAGAACAATAGCGAGGAGGGGGCAATCTGAAGTAGATTTTCTTCTGAAAATACAAGGCTGTTTATGATGTTATCATTTACCTTGGCTCTCCTCGGTGTACAAGGAGCTGGCATTTTCTGCAGTCACACAAACAGCAGTGTTTTAAATATCTGGGCTGGTTTGGTTCCATTTGCTGTAAACCATGCTGAGATTGTCAGTGATGAGATAATACCCAGTGCTGCTGGCAGGCTGTCTCTGAACAGTGTGCAAAGCAAGCTCTGACACACATGAAGCAGCAATCTGTGTGCTCGTGTGAAAAAGAGCTTTATCCTGTGCTGCACTTGGAATAGGGCAGTTTGGTTATTGACCTAAGTCAGCTCTCATTTCCATCTGTCGAAGGAGGTTGTAAAGACTTGGGCTGTACTTGGCCCTGTCTGGGTGTTTGTAGGATTCTTCATGTTTCCAAGTGTATGAAAGGAGAAAAACAACAGTATCTGAAAGGAGAAAAACAACGAAATATCCCGTTCTTGGGGTTTAACGACCATCTCTGAAATTCAGCAAGGTTCCTTCCTCTCTGTGTGTAGCTTTATGCAACTGGGCTCATGTTTATAGTGTTTGGGGTTTTTTTTCCCCCTCGATTTTCTCTCTAATCTGCTGCTCTGGCCCCAGTTAAAGCTGTATTAGAGTAGCTCAGCTGAGACATGACCCTGGATGACAAATCCCCACATAATGCAAACAAAGAACATCGAGGCCGCATTCAATGCTTTTTGCATGGCACTGTGCCAAATACTCCCGCAGAGAAAAACATTTTAAGTCTTCCTTTTAAGCTGGGCTCAAACCCGAAGGACTCTGTCAGCAATAACATTGCAGCTGAACACAGACTCTGATTTTAATTACAAAACAAATTACAGCAGCCTCTGCTTTCAGGCGGGGGGGTGGGCTGTGAGATTTTTGCTGGAAAAAATTGCACTCATTGTGGCTTTCCCAACCCAGCGTCTGTTTTGGAAGGAGGTTAAACCTCCTCTGCACGAGGAACGTGTTTCCAGAGCTGTCTCCAGCTTGGCAGGAGCAGAAAGGGAGAGAAATCAAACCAAACCCAGTAATTCAGCCTAATTGCATGAGGTGGCAACCAGGCAGGAAGCAGCTCCAGAAAACTGGGAAAAGCAACAGGTTGTTCCTCATCCAGATGTTTGGCAATTGGACAGGATGATCGCAGCACTGCCAGGAGAAAGGGGTGGAAATTGGGGCGTTACCCCTCAGCTGCGGCCGGGAATTCAACTGCTGAGGTGTCAGTCTGATCCGGGTGGATGGGGAAAGAGGAGTGGTGATGGTGTTGGGGTCGGTGAAGGGATGAGGAGGGAAAGGGTTAAGGAACAACAGTCTGATTGCACTGCTGGGCAGTCCTGGAGTTCAAAGCTGTGCTGGTCCTTTTGTTGCTGAGCCAGCAAGACCTGCAGGGTTTAGAGGCAAGACAGGCAAGCATTTAGGGAACAGATGATTTACTGCTTTGCTGGCAGCCTTTAAGGTCATGGAAGGATGTGTAAGAAAAGGGGAACTGAGGCAAAAAAAAATAGAAAAGGGAGGAAAGAAATTATAAAATCCTTTTTGAGATGGTTTTAGGGTCGTAGTTCCCAGCATTGATACAGACTTTCATCAAAAGCAGTCAAACTGCCCACTCCTCTGCTTGTTCTGAAAATTGTTTTATATTTGTCACAAGGCTAGCAATTTTAAGAATAAAATGATGGGTACCCACATATGTTTGGGCAATCCCTGTATTCCAAGGCATTAATTCAGTTCTGTGGAGCAAGAGAAGTGCTGGTGAGACCACTCCCGTGGCTCTGCTGAGCACTTGCTGCTCCAACAGCATTTTTCCATCCTGTCCACAAAAAAAAAAGCAGAGCAGCACTGAAATAATGAGCTTTGTGTGTGTGTGTGTGTCTCAGAGGTGGGATGTCAGATCTTGGCAGAGAAATATTTCAATTTCAAGCTTGAGAGAACTGAAAAGTAATGGCTTTTCTTTTCAAAAAACCACTGTTTTGCATCTCCTGGGAACAAAAGGAGGGAAAGGAATGAAAGGCCTGGGGGTGGGTGTTGCAAGTGGGGTTAATTGTGCCTTCCATCAAGATGCAGCACAGGCAGATATCGTTAGGGGGAGATGGCAGTTTCCTTTGTCTGAAACACGGACTTCTCACTGCCAGGCGAGACACTGGATGTGGTTTTCCTTGGAAAATGGGTCTGTGTGCCCAGGAAAGACAGCTGCAGAGCATACCAGCATCTGCTGGTTATAAGGAGTTAAGAAAATGCCTTTTCCCTGCTGAGACTGAGAATTTGGGAAGCTGGGCTGAGCACCACTGTTGTGTTTTTACCAAGCCCTTTAAATCCCTGGCTTTGCCAAGTGATACCAGCAGCAGGTGCAGGATGAAGATTGGGGAACTCGTGCCTGTGGATGTGAAGTTTTTCGCTTCCTCCCTCACTCACCAACCGTCCTTGCTCCGAGTTCCTGCCTCACAAACTGGGTGTTGCTACCAAGCAGCATGTGGAGCTGACTTGTTCTTTTTTTATTCTTCTTATTCTCAGGTGTTTTAGGGAACTGGAACCATGACGGACTCCAAATACTTCACGACCAATAAAAAAGGTTGGTGTTGAGCTGGTGCAGTGGATTGGAGGTGGTGGGTGGCTATTTTTACACAGCTTTTTTAACTGCATGCAGGAGCACTTGTGCTTTTCTGGTAGCTCTGTCCCTGTTTCTCTTCTTAATCATCCAGGGAGAAACTTCCAAAGTAGGTCACATGGTGACAAAAGACAAAACTGGGGTATTATACAGTTTTATGATGCACAAAATGACCCAAATCTGATCCTTTTTCAAGGATCAGAAAGGAAAACATTGGGATTGGAGTGCAGATCTGGTCAGAGACAAAGTTTTGGTTATGGGCTAACAAGTGCCAGACTAAGGATGGTTGTTAAGTTGGGCATCACAGGATTAAGTCGATGTGAGGAATTTAATATTTTGGATATATACATCAAGCAAACCTAATGGGTTTTCCTGCTGCTATTTCCTCCAAAGCTGCAGGTGCTCTGTTTGACTTCTCTGTGCCTTTACTGCAAGTGTGGTGGTCACCTCACCTCTGGACAAACTGCTGCTCTTAAAAATAGGAATCCTGGCAAGGATCTTTGGGATTATTTTACTCCTTCAGCTGTTTCAGAGCAGTTCTGCTGAGACTGTCCCAGGCAGATTTTCTAACCTGTTCTTGAACAAAACACTGTTGCTGAGTGCAATTTAAGCCTGATCGTTCTCCAGTAGATGTGGAAAATGGTTTGCATTAACCTCTCCTTTGCAAAATGGCTGAGTGCTCCCTCTGAGTGCTTGCCAGTGAAAAAACCCACGCTGTTGATCTATTTATGTGTCATTAAGCTTCACAATGAGCTCATAAATGAAGCTAATGCAGTTGACATCTTTCTAAGGAGCAGCTCTGCAAGTTCAGAGCTAAAGGCAGGTTTTTGTGGGCTGGCTGCAGGGAGCCAGTCTGGGCTGGGTGAGAGCTGGAGCTGGCTCAGCTCTGCTCCAGGGCACGAGCTCTGGGTGAGTAATGCCAGGCTCTTCCTCAGGCAGGAGGGATGACGAGTGGTCTCTGCACTGCAGCAGCTTCTCTTCTTTTTTGGAGTCCCTGGTAGTCTCTCTGTGTCAGGTTTTAATTAGTGCTGCTGCTCTGAGCAAGTGCAGGAATTGGAAGTTGGTGCTGGAATTTTGTCAGGGATATTTTGATGTTTGTAGCGTGTGCTCAGGCCGTGGCTCCCAGTGGGAATGTTGCTGGCTGTCCTTCCTGAGGAAGGCTGTCTGTCTGTCTGTCTGTTGGGAGCATTATCCTTCTCATACCACTGGCTCTGTCTGGAACAGGCCTGATAAACAGCCTTGTGCACGTGTTGCTTTATTTCATAAACTTGCTTTGCCACTTTGGTGACCCAGCCTGAACTGGCTTTCTACACAGTGATATCTGGAAGAATAAATCATGGAAAAGGCTGATTTGGGAACCTTGGAATCCAGGCAAGCTGTGTTACATGCAGCTTTTGTTAGTGGTAGCTCTGCCCTTTTAACTTTTTTCCACTGGACTAAACACACGCTTTGCTGTTTCAGCCACTGTGTCCCACAGCATTTGGGCTCTGCTCCAGCTTTCTCAGGAAGCAGGCAACGATGAGCAAAACTTTAAAAAGTCTGGGCAAAATTCCTAGCTTAGTTTGTTTCTTGCAGGCACGAATCTGGCATCTCCAAGTATCTTTTCATCCTGGTTATGTAATGGTTGCCTCAGAGAAACAGACGCTCCAGGGATGTGATTTGGTGTCCTGGGAGTGGGAGAGCTGCCACACGCAGCGTGGTTCTTGTTCATGGCATTTTCCTCTGCAAGGTGTAGTCATACCAGTCCCTTGAGTGTTGCAGCTTTGCTTCTCAGTGAACCATGGTCTCCATAAGGTCTGACAGCTTCCAGGTGCTGGTTTTATGGGAATGACAGGCCAAGGAAGCAAAAACTCCCTCTTGAACTATCCCTAAAACAAGACCTTTTTCTTCTCCTGAGAGGCTCAATCTGGTTTTTTTGTCTTCTGCCAGGAGAGATTTTTGAACTGAAGGCTGAACTCAACAATGAAAAGAAAGAGAAGAGGAAAGAAGCTGTAAAGAAGGTTATTGCAGCCATGACCGTGGGGAAGGATGTCAGGTAAAAGCAACTTGTACCTGTGGCAGCTCAGGTTGTCCTGGGACTCAGGTGTAGTGACACACGTCTGTGGAACAGCTCCGAGTTTGGCATCTTGGTGAGGATGGCTGTGTCCTTGCCTGTGCTGTGCCTGAGTCACAGGTTTCTCAAGCTCCTTCCTATCACTGAAAGCAAGAGAAACAACTGTTTGCAGTGTGGGCTTAGCTCAGTGCCAAGAGCCCTTTTTATTTAAAACATATCCAGAATTCAGCCATTTCATATGTCACTTTAGATGATGTTTTCTTGCTGCTTCCTCTCCTGGGTTTTAGTGTTACAGAGGTAGTTCCAAGTTTTTCTTAGCCTTATCTGGCACAGCATAAATTTAAGCTACATTTTAAAATGGATGATTTTTAAGTGGAACCTGTGTCTTACTGCAGCTAAAGGACACTGGCATTTACCTCTGCAACACTGTCCCCAGCACTGTTTTCTGAGACAACCAGAAAAACCTGTTGGAGTGAATACTTTCTCCCTTCTCCTGTTCCTGGAGCCTAGCAGAGAGTCAGTAATTCTGGATTCGTGGCAGCGTGGTCTGTTGCCACGGAAATCAATATAAGGTTGCAAATTTAGCATCATGACTTCATCATGGAATGAAGGAACATATAAACTGGAAGGGAAAAAAACCCTAATCTTTTTTGCCAGCAGCGCTTACCCTTCACCTTTCGATCCCCACAGCAAACCTGGGAGCTGCAGAATCTTTGTGTAACTTCCTGTGTTATTCTTCAGTGCTGTTTACAGATGGCTGCTTGACATTTGAGTGAAACCCAGCTTGTCAGTGTTTAAGCTTCTAATCGCTCTGGGCTTTACTAGTCTGAAATTTGGCAGGTTCTTCAGAAGTGTCCTGCATGACTGAAACATTTTAAAGCAACTGTTTTCTCTTGTGGGTTCATTTCCAGGCCTGGCATGGTAGAATTTTCTTGTTTGGTGAACTGCCCAGTTAAAACACATTTAGGAAATTGCATTAGTTTTCACCTCTTTTTATGTTAAAGCCACAGAAAAGAGTAAATGATTATTATAAAAGCCATTGCAAACTGCTTTGAAAGGGAAGGTGACCTTTCATTAAACAGCAGGGTGCTTAAAGTGGAATTCCAGTTTTTCTGGCTTCCTTGATATTGTTCCTATCCCCTCTGCATGCCGTGTAACCTCACTTTTTTATCTTGTGGGTGGGAGTGTGGATCTGCTGGAGGGCAGAAATGCTGTGCAGAGGGATCTGGACAGGCTGGATCCATGGGCTGAGGCCAGTGGTGTGAGGCTCAATGATAGGAGGTTCTGCACTCAGGTCACAACAACCCCTGGAACACTCCAGGCATGGGCAAGAGCAGCTGGAAAAGGGCCTAGGGGTGCTGGTCAGCTGTGGCTGAACACGAGCTGGTGTGTACTCAGGTGGCCAAGAGAGCCAATGGCACCTGGCTTGTATCAGGAATAGTGTGGCCAGCAGGACCAGGACAGTGATTGTCCCCCTGTGCTGGGCACTGGTGAGGCCACACCTTAAGAGCACGGATCAGTTTGGGGCCCCCCATGACAAGAAAAACATTGAGGGGCTGGAGCACAGGTCTGATGAGGAGCAGCTGGGGGGCTCAGCCTGGAAAAAAGGAGGCTCAGGGGGACCTTCTCACTCTGAACTCCCTGACAGGAGGGTGTAGGTGAGGGTCAGTCTCTTCTCCTGGGTAACAAGTTACAGGATGAGAGGAAATAACCTCAAGTTGTGCCAGGGAGGTTCAGATGGGATTGTAACAGGCTGCCCTGGGCCGTGGTGGAGTCACCATCCCTGGAAGAGTTTTAGGTGGTGTGTAGATGTGGCACCTGGGGACATGGTTGTGGCAGTGCTGGGGGTACTGCTGGTCTTTCCTAACCCAAACAATTCTCTGATTCCATCCTTGCTTATCCTTGTGTTGTGTATCCAGCTCTCTGTTCCCCGATGTTGTCAACTGCATGCAGACTGACAACCTGGAGCTGAAGAAGCTGGTCTACCTGTACCTGATGAACTATGCCAAAAGCCAGCCAGACATGGCCATCATGGCTGTCAACAGCTTTGTGAAGGTAACCTGCTCCCCTGGCACATCAGAAAAGGGTCCAGCACAGTGGCTGCCGGCACATCTCTGTCCATCAGCCTTTGGGAGCTTTATCTCTGCCTTGGGGCTGGGCTCAAAGATGAGGGTGCTGAATCCACTAGATCTGGGTCCTTCCTCTCACTTGTTCCTTCTGGTTACTGCAGAGGAGGTGCAAGGTGAGAAGTGGCTGTGAGAGAGCCTGCTCCAGGGAAAGCTGCTTCTGTTGTTTTACCAACTTCTGGTATTGGAAAACAGATTTTATCTGTTTCATCTTCCAGCCTTTGTAGTATCTGAGACATGGATATCAAACTTCCTGTTTGGATGTTTCAGCTGTGCTCTGTGTGGAAAAGCTTTATCTCTGGTGAAACTGAGAGACAGTTCTCTGGAAAAACAACAGCCCGTTTGCTGTGTTGCCTTTAGTTCTGTTGTCAGGTTGCTTCTCCTTATCTAGGAAATGTTATTTCAGTCCCGTGTTGTGTGAGATAAAACCCAGCGCTTAGAAGAAGTTTGAGACTCCTTGTAGAGTGTTATAAAACCTGAGACACTGGGGAATGGGACTGAGTTTCAGGTTTCTGTTGTGGTTCTTGAGGCAGAAAGAGGTGAGGAGATCTAAGCTGTGAGCAGGTCTGCCCTTCTGGCCAGAGAGGGTGTCCCTGCCTTCCTCTCTGGAAAGAATATTGTCTGTCTCTAGAGTGTAATTCTGTTAGAATGGACTAACAAAATGATGTTTTCCATCTCATGCCCTGCAGGGAAAAGTCTGGTGTCCCTTTTGGCAAGTTGAGGGACAGGTGTCAGTGCAGACCAATGTCAACACTTGCTCTTTACTAGCTCAGCACTTGCCAGTTCAAGGTGTGGAATGCACTGGTAGGACGTGTCCCTTCTCTTGGAGGCTTTAAAAGTAGTTTTTCAGCTGCAGGAAGCTTGAACAGTGAAAGGTTAATGCCTTTGTAGGTCATTCTGTAGCCATCCCTTTACAGGCTGATTTTGGAGGAGCTCAGAGATGTAGATGGATTGGATATATGGAAAATTATGTAGGCTTGAAGTTCCAAATGTTATATTCCTCTCTGCTTTTTCTTTCTCCTCTTCAGAAAAGCACCTCTAGAGTAGCCTTAGTGCTTCACATGTTGTAACTTAAGGGATGTTTGTGTTTGGCCTTTAAGAAATAGGCCTTGATGACTGTTGCATTGTGTTTAGTTGTTGATTTTTCCCATTTTACTTCTTGCTCCTTTAAACCAGTAAGGCTGGAAATCAGTGAATTCCTTTGTCTGTGGCGAGGTTTTGGGTGCTGAGAGCTGCCTCTCCAGCTTAGCTGCTGGATCATGTTGAAAGCAGCTTTGCCGGGAGAATGAAGGGACTGCAAGATGACAATTTTGCAAGATGGAAACATCTTGAGACAGTGCAGAACGTTCCTGTGAAGCAGCAAGTGCCCTTTTATCCCTGATCTGAAATAATTGCCTGGCTCTTAGCGTGTAATCAGAGAGATGCTTCTTGAGTAAGAGCAGCCTGGTTCTGGCTGCAGGGAATCAGTGGCTGCTGGTGCAGATTTGTTTCTGTTCTGGTGCAGGACTGTGAAGACCCAAACCCTCTGATCCGTGCCCTGGCCGTGCGCACCATGGGCTGCATCCGCGTGGATAAAATCACGGAGTACCTGTGCGAGCCTCTCCGCAAGTGTCTGAAGGATGAGGACCCCTACGTGAGGAAAACTGCAGCTGTCTGCGTGGCCAAGCTGCACGACATCAATGCCCAGATGGTGGAGGACCAAGGGTTCCTGGATTCCCTGCGTGACCTGATTGCAGACTCCAATCCCATGGTAACGTAATCCCAGCACGTGGCTTGAGTTGGTGTTGTTTGATATCAGAAACAGAAAAGGTTTTTCACTGGGATGATTTTGTTGGTTAGAGAACACTTGTTGCCTCAGAAAACAGGAAATATCTTCTGTTGTTGGATCAGGTTGGGCTTTTGCCTGTCTTGAGTGCTGCAAAAGTGTGACTTCCTGGCCAGGTGAGTCAGAAGAGCAAGAAATACGTGATGCTCCTCCCTTGGTGACAGCTTGTAGCTCTTGCTTTCCTGCAGGCTTTGGCTCTTCTTGGAATAAGAGCTGGGATGAATTCATTTGCTAATGCAGATAAATCCACTGGCTTGTAATGAGTGGAGAAAATCAATGCTAATGTTTTTAATAAAGTTAAATGGGTCGTCAGAGCAGAGGTGGAGATCATGACCAAGAATTTCACAGGAGTAAATTACCTACTAAATCAGCATTTAATTATGCTTGATGAAGGGTCCACTTCCAAGCCAGGTGTCTCCTGCTATTATTTTGTGACTAAAAGGTGGTGGCCAAGGAACTGAAGTGCCCCACTGCATCATCCTTTCATTCAGTATTGTTTCCTGCTGGAATCCAGGGAGCGTACCAATATCATCCTGACCCTTAGCAGGGAAGAAAACTTCTGCAGCTCAGTTTAACTCAGAGTTTAAGGGTGTGACTGCTACTTTTTTAGCTCTTTTAGAGCACAGACTCTGCTTAAAGACATAATCTCACATTATTAGGGCAGGTCTAACATCTCTTTCTATGGTGCATGAGTCAAACCTCAGAAAACAAATGTCTGTCCTGCTGCAGCTGTCTTTGGGCACCTGAGATAAACCAAGTGCAGGTGCTAAGGTGCCATCCCCTTTGGAAGGAGAGTGAAGGCTGCTGAGTGCTCTTTGTGAGACTTCCTAGAGACAGTAAAACTCGAGGTGTCTGACTGTCACAGGCAGCAGTCTGAGTGCTGCTGTCTGAGGAGATACAGACACCTCTTTTCTCTGATACCCAGCTCTTTTACAAGCTGTTCTTTTTATCTGCCTGCCTGATTCTTTTTCTTATGCCAGGCTTCTGTGTGAATATTGATGACTACTTGAAGATGCTTTCTTTGTCTAGGCAACTCTGGGGTATACAGAGAAGCACTTGCTGTTCCAATTCAGTGTGGAGGGCGTGCCTTGCAGCCTCTGAAGGGACTTGCTTGGGCTTCTTTAGTTCCACTTCAGTGCTGGCCCTGGTGTTCAGCAGCTCCCAGGCAGAAGGAAGAGAACCTCCTCTTCTCCCAGCCTTGGTTCCAACTCTAATTTTGTTCTGATTACAGCCACATGGATATGAGTTGAAGAGCTCTGGGTGAAGAGATGTGGTACTTCAGGAGAAATAACAAGGTTTTGTTTGCCCTTTGTGCTTGTTGATCTCTGTGGAACTCTGGTTTGGTAAATGAACCACTGGCTGACAGGAGAGCACAGATATGTATTTTAAAAGTGCATTAACTTAATATTGACTTAAATGAATGGAGAGAAGGGGAAAAATACCAAAGGGCAGTGTGTGCTCCATTTGCTAAATAAACTTCCAAAAGTAGCACAGGGCTTCCTGATAAAACATCAGGAAGCTCATGAGCTCCTTGGTGGCAATGAAGGTGGGCTGGGACAGCTCTCCTGAAGCTGTGCGGGGTCACAGAACCTGCCTCATGTTGTACTCACCTGCTCTTTCCAAAACAGAGGATTCACAGCAGGAAAATGCAATTTGGAGGAGTGAGGGTGGTGAAGGAGAGGCCTGGGGTGTGTTTTCAGATCTGCAGGCTTTGAGAGGATTCTGGTGTTCTACGTATTGGTTTCCCAGGTTTTACTGTAGATGGGGCATTATATTTCTGCTTTTTAAGGGTGCACAGGGAGAGATTTTATCAAAGGCTTGAGGCTCTCAGAGCTGCTGATTTAATACAATATTTAACCTGGTTACAATTTTAGTAGAAAAAGACATTCCTTCTAGTTAAGTTGATCCTCTTTGAAATTCGTGCCTTTGTAGCACAGTGATTGCCTCAAAAGTACAGGAATTATCCACCCCTAATTAAAGTTCATCTTCCTGGTCAAACCATCCACCTCACTGCTGCTTTCTCCATGTGAAACTTCAGTTGCTGATGACCTTGAATTGTGATTGCCAGCTAAGTTATATTTGTGTTCAAGTTGGTATTTATTGAGGTATTTTTCCTTGGGATGCAGTCCTACCTGGAAGGTCTTTTTAAATAAGATATGTGTATCAGTATTGGCTATCAAAAGAAAGATTGCTGGAAGGAATGGTGCAGATGGATCTGTTCTGATGGCTTATTCCTCTGTAAATGGTGCATCTCAATCATTGCAACCTGTTAGCCAAGCTCATTCATATTTATATTATAAATGTTTCTCCTCTTTTGATGGCTTGTGGAAATGGGCAACATTAGACACTTAATGAAGCAGAATTTTTTAGATGGGAAATCCACACTTGTTCTCTCTTCTGAGAAATGAGGATTTTGAGCAGGAGCTAAAAAAGGCTGCAGCTGAAAAATAGACTCCAAGAAGGGTTTTATTATGGCTTTGTAATTGCTTGCCTCTAGCACATGAGCAAGCCCTAAGCATTTTAGCTGGGTGCTTGGTAGAGGAACATCTCCATCTATGGCTCACTAATTGCCTCATAATTGTGCAGAGATCAGGGTGCATTTTTCTCTGGGCGCTGATCACCTTCATCATAAGGATGTCTGACTAAGTGACCTCGTCAGAAACATTTTGGGTTTGTTCTTTTTTTTTTGCTATATTTTTGGACTAATGGCATTATTCTGTGTTAATAAACCAGCGGCCTTTGGGGCTGTTCAGGGCATTGAAGTCCTGTTGGGGTGCTGTAGGTGCACAGCCTGGGTTCTTTCCCCTTTTATCTGGGTTTTTTGTTGTCAGGATGTGGCCTTAGTTCACATAAAGTGATCTTTTGTGCAGGTGCATCGCCTGGGTGAATTAATTCAAATTTCTAATTGCATGTATATTGATGTGGATGTATCTGGCGAGGTACCAGGCCGGCTGGTGGCTTTTGACATGACAGCAGAGTTATCTTAGATGTCTTGTGCAGGCAGTGGGCCAAAACCCCCCACAAGGGCATGGTTCAGCTGCACTGCAGAAGTTTGATGGTGAAGGAGTCTTTAATCTCATTTTACAGATGGGTCTAAAGTGCTTGTGGCTGCCCTTTGTGATGTGGGATCCTGCTGAAGAGGGTCCTTCCGTAGAGGGGGCCCTCATTTCTTCCCAGAGCTGTCTTAAGGCAAATCCTTCTTTCTTCTGCATTTCTGCACGTGAAGCTCAGCAGAAGCAGGACTGGAGGAATATAAAGCTGGGGCCTGGCTGCCTTGGGCAGCTGCACTTGCTCAGTCCTCAGCACCTCTCTTGCTGGTAACCTGGGCATAATGCAACTCAGAAGTGTGTCCTCCCATAATCCTCATGTTGTAACAAAAATAGGATTCCAAAATGAGACTTCTGTGCACTCCAGGTTACTGCAGAACACTGTTGACACCCAGCAGTAGAAGTAGTGAGGGGAGAGAGGTAGGGTTGTTTCACACCTACTGGTGGCCAGAGGCTCTCTGAAGTCTTGGAAAAATCTTTTTTAATTATTTTTTTCCCTGATGCTGTGTTGTTCTGGCCTTTGTGAATCCCATCCAATGACTGCTCCTGCATGGAGCATGGGAAGTGCTGAGCCCAGGAGAAGGAGAGCAGACCACGAGATGGCAGCAGCTGAAAGCAGAACGAAAGCTGACTGTCTTTAGACACTTTATTTTGTAACTACTTCCCTCCTGGTTTTCATCCCTGTGCTTGGTTTTCTTCAGGAATGTAAATATTAGTAGAAAAACATGAGAGGAAATCCATCTAAAGCCATACTGGTCTTGTAATATTTGAATGGAACAACCTTTCTCTCCAAATATTTTCGATCCTTGACCTTCTAAGGTAACTTTTAACCCATGGAATAGATTCCTTGCCAGTCTATCTGTTATCCACATGGCTTAAGCTAACTGATGTCACCTTCTCCCTGTTATTTTCTAGGTTCTGTTCAGTTTTTAATTCCTTCCTGTAGCATTTCTTCTTCCTCGTGCTGGATCCAAGGTTTTTCAGGTGTAGCTGTTCTGCTGCTGGGTTTTTGTGGGCTGTACAGACTTGTGCTGTGTTTTACACCCTCTACATCACAATTTATTGGGAAAAGCACTGGTGTGACTCAGAACAGAGTAACCTGAGATCACGTAACTGATTAGTAAATGCACCAAGTGTGTGGAGTGTAATTAAACTCTCTTGTACCTGGGAAGTTTTTTGCCTTTAGCATTAGCCACACTAAGAAGGGAATCTGAGATTTGACAGCTGGAGGTGGTGAGGTCCACCTTGATCTGATCCGAATTCCCTCCAGCAGTATTGAGTTTCCACAGCTCACAGGTGAGACTAAAAACCTGTAGATAGAAATCAGTGTTCTGTCTCTCCTGCTGTGCCTGCAAGGGATGTAGGTTCCTTCTCTGCCAGAACTTCAGAGTGTGTGTGTGCGGGAGCTTCCTGGATGACCCTATAGAGGAAGATGGTCTTCCTTTTATTTTTCCTCCTAGCTGGCAAGCAGAATGTCCCTGAGATGATGTCCTGAGGAATGAGCCTGTTTAGAAACAAAAGGAGCTTTTGCCTCCTGGGCCCGTCCTCTGCAGGAATTTTATCCCTCTCTGTGTAATAAAGCTGAGAAAAGAACCCCTTGCTGAGAAACTGGTGATCCCCTGAGTCCCAAAAGGAATTTATGGGAGGCAGTCAAGGATGTGGGAATTGTCTTATACAACAGGGAGTGGAACACCAGCTTCTCTCTGGGCGCAGGAGATCACTTGTTCCTCGTGGGGACTCTCCCAGCTGTGTGCTTTTCCCTCTGCAGCTGGTGTTTTTTCTGGTGGGAGGAGTGAGCTGTCACTGCTGGATGAATTCATGATTCCTGCTCATGAAGGTTGTAAGGACTTGGAAATTCCCAACCCAGTATGGAGCTGAATGTTGGTGGGAGCTGTGGGCTCTGCAGCATCTCGTCAGCCTGGGGCTGCTCCATGGTGACCTCTGTCCCTCTGGATGAAAAACATCCTTCTTTTTGAGGTGTTGCAGATACGGGCTGGATCTTGAAATCCTCCAGCCATGTCTGAATTGGTCCTGTGTGTGGTTTGGGGTTTTATTATAATGTTTGTGCTGCAAGTGGAGATAATATTTCCTTCTGGGAGACACTCGATGGCATTTGTGGGCGGAATGTCTTTTACCCCGTGATGGGTATGTTGCAGTGAGTGAGAACGTTGCTTGGGGCTGCTGAAGAGTGGTGGTGTCACTTTGGAGCTCTCTAATGGATGCTTCTGCTGTTTGCTTGAGGCTGCCCAGGAGGAAGAGCAACACTTTTGGTAAACGATGCAGCCAAAAGCAGCAGCGAGATGGGAAAGAGATAGGGAGAAGCTATGGAGGAGCCTGTCTAAACAGTGGCCGTGTTCATGTGTGGTGGGATGCTTGAGAGAGGAAATGTGGGAGATTGCCAGGCAGTGCAGAAACCAGCTGTGTGTGTTGCAGCAGGCAGCAGCAAAGACTTCAGTGAGGGAAAAAGGGAGAGCTGCCACCTGTGATTGGTGGCACAACTCCTGGTTTCCCACTCTGACCCCCCCTTGTTCTGCTGGTGAAACCAGCTTTGGCTTTGGAATGAGCTCCTGCAACAGCTCCTGCAGAGGAATCTTGCTTTACTGAGCAGGATTTTCTACAGGTTGTCATCCTAAAGAGATCTGAGGGAATTTCAAGCATGCATGTGTGACTTGGGTTGTTGGTTGGTTGGTTGGTTTTGGTGTGAGGGATGCAGGTCTTGAGCATCTTCCCTCAAAGCCGTGCTTTTCCTGTGTTTTTGGTAGTGGCAGAAAAGCAATGAGTTTGATAATTTGTGAATTTCCATGGCTCCAGAGTTTTGTCTTCCCAGACCCCTCATTTATAAAGCTTAATTGACAGATTAATCCGTCAGAGACTTGTCTCCTTTCAATTACAGCCACCAGTATGTGCCTAATTTCCAGAGCATTAGTCTTGCTGAACAGATCATTCCAGGATCTCTACCATCAATCAATGTGCTGGGAATTTTGTTGACATGTGTCTACATGTTATTTTCCATTGGAACAGACACTTGTAGCTATTGACAAGCACCATTTGTCAGATACTGTTGTGGTTGGGATGTTCTGTAAGTTTGCACCCCCCTTTTTAGGGCTCTGTAAGGAATTTGGTGATTAGCTGGTGCTTTTTTCTCAGCTCGGTTCAGAGACAGCCCATTTGCCACTGGATGGTGCCAGCGAGAACCTCTGCAAGGAAAATTGCAAAAAATAAAGCAAAACCTTCCTCATATGCGTGGTAGGTGCCTCATCCAGACTGGGATCAGACCACAGAGATTTCTGGAAGGAGAATAGGGAGTTGCAGACCCTCTGTGCCTTCTTATGGAGTTGAATTTCCTGCACTGAGGGCTCAGCTGTGCCAAGGAGAAGCCCCTTGTGATGGAGCCATCCCTGAGCAGCTTCTTGCCCACCTACCACAAGAGCTTCAACAGTTGGGGGAAGCATGTTTTCCGGCCTACAGCTCACACATCCTGATTTTTGCAAGGATATGAGAGCAGGAGTGATGTTCTAGTCTGCCACAAAGTGCCATTTTCCTGCAGGGAAATGCAAAACCCAGTTAGGGCAAGCACGCCGTGGGAAGTATAACACTTAACTTCCCTTCCATTGCCACCTCCATGAAAATTCAGCCCACTTGCAAAAAGCAAGCCAGGAGGTCTTCCCCACCCAGGCAGTTTTTGGGATGTGATCAGGAACTGGGGATGTGTGAGTCTCCCAGAGCTTTAATTCATATCTATACATATAAACAAGCATTGACAGTGTGAGAGGCTCAGCAGGGCTCTCTGACTTGCATGGCTGAGCCATTTTATAGAATCACTGAATCACAGAAGGGTTTGGGTTGGAAAGGACCTTAAAGCTCAATTTGTTCCATCCCCTGCTGTGGGGGATGCCTTCCACTATCCTAGGTTGCTCCAAGCCCCGTTCAACACTTCCAGGGATGGGGCAGCCACAGCTTCTCTGGGCAACCTGAGCCAGGGCCTCACCACCCTCACAGGGAAGAATTTCTTTTGTAAAGTAGGAAATGTTAATGGTTCCTGGGCTGTTTCTAGGGAAGCAAAGTAAGGAGGGCTTGGAGATAGAAGTTATTATGTGGACAGGATTAGGGGTCTTGTTCTCTGGAGAGCACTTGTTAGGGACCTTCTGGGCACACAGCGTGGTCGTAAAAATGAGTGGCCCTGTGAGACACACGTGGATGCTCTGAATCTCCCATCTGGGAGTCTGCGCTTAATGACACAGATGTACCATGCAAGTGCAGAGTGCTCTTTGAAATGTCAGCACCTCTCCATTCTCAGAAACATCTCGTGGCGCCTGGCTCCCTTCAGGGCAGGAGCCTCCAGCTGTGGAGGAAACGCTGCTTTCCCTCAGCATCTTCTCCGAGCCCCTTCGTTTTTCCTCCTTTTTGTTCATTTTCGCTTCATTTTAACAGCCTGGCGAGCCAGAGGTTCCTGTTTTAAGCAGCAGAACATTGTATTTCATTAACTCCATTACACACTTGGTTTAATTTCCAATTAGCCTGGGATGCTAGGGAAATAATCTGATTGCTTCGACTGGTTGGCGTTCTGGATGTGCCGAGCTTCCCTCCTGTCCCCCCAGCCCCTGCAAAGCTTCTCCGTGTGGGCTGCCAGGCAGACACACAGGTTTTCAGCCACCCCCTTCCCTCCCTGGTGCTGTGTTTTATACCATTTGCTCTGAGCTAAAGGTTTGAGCTGCCAGAAGGAATCACTTGGAAATCAGAGTGCTCCTACCTCTGCAGCTTCCCGCGAGGTCGGGTCTGGTCTCTCTGGCTGCTGAGAGAGTTTGTCTGGAGGTGGATTTAAAAATGTTGGGTTCTTGTTAAAGCTGTAAGTGTAGAGGTTTGGGTTTGTTGGTTTTGTTTAATAAGAGCCTGGGAGATTTTAGTTATCCTCATCCCAATGACGCGTCTCCAAGAGCCTAAATTTATTGGGAAATTCCAGCCAAATGCGGGTTTATTGTCATTCGGCTCCTCTGTGCTCCAAGGGATGTTGCTGTGGCTGCATTTGAATAATGTCATAAAGTGCCCAGGGTGAACTGATTTACCTCAGCAAGCCAGGGACCTGTTGTTATTATTAATTATTATTAATTCTTCAATCTGCTCTGCATTTTTATTTTCTGGGGGATTTTTAGGCAGATCGTCATTTGGTAGCTCTTAGCTTAAAGTTGGTGCTCTTAATTGTGAGTCAAATGAGGCATTTTGCAGTGCAGTTAACTTGAAATTTTAAGCTTTAAAAGCTTTTCCTGTTCATTAGTTGTTTGGACTCACGTATCTGTGGCTACCAGGTTGACTTCAGTTTTTTCATTATTTTTGAGAACTCAAGACTACACCAGCTGTTAGTTTTATGTAGTTTTAGTCTGCTTCTTCCAATCTGTGGGATAAATTATACAAGTCCTGGTTGGTTTCTCATCAAAATAAACTTGGGGCATGTTTTGAAAAGCAGAGACTATTTTATTTGCTAAAGAAACTTAGGGGTTTTTTTTTCCATCAGCCTGTGAAACTTGTCCAGTTCCTTGGTCCTATACCATTTGTAAAGCTTTAGCTTTTATATGTCCCCCAGCAATTCTATCCTCTTTTATTTCCAAGAGGAAATAACCAACTTCTTGTAACTTACCACTTTGTTCTTGCTGTTTAGTGTAGTTGGACTTCATGATGTTGGGTTGCTGTGTTAAGGAAGAGGTGTCAACCGAGCTGAAGACTTAAGGTTCAGCTTTGATGTTGCAGATTTTTTTTTTGGCCAAAAACCATCTTTCCAAATATTTCCAGTGCCACTTCCATGGCTGCCAAAGCACACACTGGACTAGCAGGTGATGTAATACTGGAATTGGTGTTGAATGGTTCTTTATGGACTTTTTTCCATACCTGAATGTCAACTCGTGGTGGGGAAAGCTTCAGTCTTTGACCTGACCTCTGCCTCGGTGGGAGCTGTTGGCAGAGCAGGAGTTGTGTGCTGGAATTGTGCAGTGCTGGCTTGTGCTGCTCCGTGTTCCCGTTGCTAACTGAGCCAGTGGCAGTGCCAGGGAAGAGGTGAGCGCGTGTGCTCCAAGCAGTGTTTGTGTTGGACTGCTTCCTGAGAGCTGTTTGCATTTCAGCTGTGCTGTGGCTGTGTGAAAAGCCTTGAAGATGCTAATTGTTTTTGTTGGCATACCACAGCACCATAACACATCAATATGTTCAGTGCAAATCGCCAGCAAGTCCTTTTTTTAATAAATATTGCTTAAAGTTTGAATTTATTCCCTACCCTTTCCCTTATCCCCTTTTGCTTCGTTTATCTCCTTGTCGCTGTGGTGCTGAGGTGGGAGGTGAGGACCAGCTTTAACTGGGGACTGTAGATGGTAGATCCCAGCTCCTCTGGCAGGACTGAGCTGCCACCAGATGTTTCACAACCCCTCCCAGTCCTTTTTCTGACACGCAAGGAGACCACGGCCCGTGTTCTTAAGCCCGTCTGGCCTTCTGCCACTTCCTCATGGATGCTTTTAATGGAATTACGAGTGGATTGCCGTGTGGTTTCCCATCCTCAGCTTTGAATTGGACCCATTAATACTCGAAAAACGGACCCAAAAGATCCTAAGAGCAAAACCTCATTCACAGCTTGGTCTCTGGGTTGGAGCTGCTGTTCTCCACCCGTGGGAACAGCATTTCTGTGCATCCTTTGTCCGTGGCAAACACAGGGATGGATCCCATGGATCCTGCAAGCAAGGGAACATAATTACAGCTGCTTTGACTTGTACTTGCCCCAAGGTTTAGGGTATCCTGGAAGTGTCCAAAACCATCTAAATATGGCACTTAGGGACGTGGTTTAGTGGTGGGCTTGGCAGTGCTGGGTTAATGGTTGGACTCAGTGATTTTGGAGGTCTTCTCCAGTCTCAGTTCTATTCTATAGTTCTCTCTTAGTTACTAATTTATCGATTACTGCAACAAAGGTAATGCCTGGCAGTGTGAGTGTATTTCCCAGAGCTCCTGTCCCTCAGTACAACTGACAGGTCCCTTTCTCTGATGCTTTGGCTCTGTAAATTTTTTTGTTAGTTCAAATTTTTTTTGCCGAAGTAGTTTCATTTTCTAAGTGCTTTTTCATAAGGATTTTGAACTTTTCAGTTGCTTTTGTGATTTGTTTTCACTTGTAAACTTCCAAAATACAATGATACTGAAAGTCTTTTACTTAATTTTTATGCTGTGTCACATTAACCATTCAGGAATTAGGCAAATTAAATAATGAGGAGAATAAGCAGTCTATCTTAATAAGTTCTTCATTAAAACAGTACAAGAAGAAGACAGCAGTTCTGATTGCTAATGATTTTGGTGACAGAAGGCTCATTCAACTAATGAAATTCATAAAATCTTGGATCAAAATCCTATCTCTGACCTCTAGGTGTGAAATGCAAAACAATCAACATTACTGTGCCTGTGCAATGACTTTGGAATATATTGGTTTAATGACAAGCAGGGATGGGAACAAGGCAGGGAAAGTTCTGGTCATGCTGTTCTTGTTTTCATTGTACTGCATCAAAAGCATCTTTAGTCATCCAAACAATCAGATGATTTTAGATAAGATGTTTCTTTGCCTTAATCTCATAGAAAATAACACTATAAATCTTCATTTGAGCAGGTATTTACTGGGAGTTGGGCTGGACATGATGTACATTGTAAAACGTCCTGAAGATGCCTTTTTATAGGAGATTTCAGTTTTGCGTGTCAAACTCAGCTTAAATCCCTTTTCCTGTTAGTTAAACAAATAAGATTTTAGTCTCATCTGCGAATTTTCTGTTTCTGTCTCTATATTCTGCAACTCTTCTATTTTAAAAAAATCTTCCCGTGGAGTCTGTTGGAATAACTGTTGAATTTGAGTGTGGAACTAAGAATTAGAAATTTGTGCTGCACTCCCACTTCTCATTCGTGTCAAGCTGGACCCTGGACCTCCTCTCTGTGCTTCCTTTCATCTGTGCCTGGAAAACGGAAGACCTTACACAGTCCTAAATGCAGCAGGAATATTTTCAGGGATGAGTTGTGCTGGAGTGCTTGCTTTACCACGGCTCCATGAAGCAAAAGGATCTTCTGGAGATTGTTTGAAATTGAAATATGGGTTATTAAAAATTTAGCAGGAGTTGCCCATTTTAGGGGAGTTGTTTGTTTGCTCTCAAACTGTGTGACCTGCCAGTGCTGCTGCAGAGCTGGAGGCTGCCAGGCACCTGCCAGCTCCTTTCTGGATCACTCTTAAGCCATGTGCCATGGGGATATTGGGCAAGAGGCACACACTCCTGAGTAAATAGGGCAGCTGGAGGTTTGGGGACCTTGAGTGTAAAGCTGAGCATCCCCTGGAAGTGGGGGAGGATCCGGAGCCTGCAGGAAGGCAGGGTGGTGCTGTTCCCTGTGGATGCCATCTCCAGCTCCTTCCAGAGCAAAGTCTCTTGGGATGTCCTGGGTCCCCGTTCCTCCCAGTGAAGCTTTGGGCTCTGCAGGTTGGTTGTGAGGTTGTGCTGCATCCCAGAAGGCTCAGTGTGGCACTGAGTGTGGCAGCTGATGGATCTCCAGTTTGCTCCCCACATGTTCCCAACCCCGGGTCAGTCCCTGCCAAGCCCCTCCTGCTGTGCTGACAGGGAACTCCTCCCTCTCTTCCCCCAGGTGGTAGCGAACGCCGTGGCCGCCCTGTCGGAGATCAGCGAGTCCCACCCCAACAGCAACCTGCTGGATCTGAACCCCCAGAACATCAACAAGCTGCTGACAGCTTTAAATGAGTGCACGGAGTGGGGGCAGATCTTCATCCTGGACTGTCTGTCCAACTACAACCCCAAGGATGACCGGGAAGCTCAGAGGTGCGCTGGGTGTTTGGTGGTGCTTGGGGGCTGCTGGGGGTGTTACAGCTCTGAAAGGACTTGTGCTGCCACAGTGCCCTGTTATCCCAAATAAGACTTGATAAACGAGATTTAAAAGCAAAGCTACTTTTGGTAGTTTGGGCTGATGCTGGAAACTTGCCCCATCCTTCTGCAGAACCATTTTCTCTGTTTATCTTAATTTTAACTTTTTTTGTTTCTATTTGAAAGGCTGGTTCTTGTGGGAACTGGCACTACTAAGAAGGGATCAGCCCAAGACCAAACCTGTAACAGTGGAAGCACTGTTCGGAGGATTTTCTGGTTTAAAGCAGCACTTTAATATCTGGTTTTGCTGCTTTGAGAGAAGCCTTTATAGGTTTGTGGGTTTCCAAAGTACTGCAGGTCTGAGACTGGAATATTTTCCAACTGAAAACTAGTCTGTGATATGAGAGAAGTGAAATTAAAGGTAAGAAATTATTTTTCTTATTGCTCCAAATTCACCTTTGTGCTTTTACCTTTAACTGCAATGACTAAGCCTAAATAGAAAGACTTTAGGGTTTGGGTAGTGGGGTGTTAGTTTGTGCACTTCAAGCCTCTTCCTCATCTGTCTCCAGAATCACAAAAAGCCAGATTGTGTTCCCAAGAAAACAAAGATTCAGCCAGAAAAGCAACTTGGAACAGGGAGGCTCTCAGATGATATATTTAATGTAGCTGACGTGGGGATGGAAGAGGAGGAAGGGCCACAAGCCCACGTGCAAAATCCTGGCCAGGCCATTTGGAATTTGATGGGTTTCTTCATGGACTCTTTTTCTTGAGGCGCAAAATGCACTGTTTCAAAGAAACCTGCCAGTAGACTTGCTGGGCTTTTTCCCCCCCTTGTGTTCTGTTTCTGTGCCAGAAACAGCTCTTAATGAGTGCTAGAAACCTGCAGAGATCTCCAGGGTGTGAGGCTGGTGTTATCCCTGCTCTGTCAGAGGGACCCCCCGTCTGAACAGCTGTGAACATGTCGCAGTTCCTCAGCTGCAATTCCTCTGAAGAGTGGGGCATCAAATTGCATGGGCAGGAACTCCTTTTGCTCCTTTGTGTGGAGTTTATCTCCTGGAGCCTGCCTGATTTCAGACAGCACTGGGAAAGCCACCCTGCTTTCCAGCACAGCTGGTGTCACTCCCCTGTGCATGGGGAAACTGAGGCACAGAGAGGGGAAGCAGCTGGGACACGCAGGTTACCGTGGGCAGAGGCAGCTGGAGGTGCCCCAGCTCTGACTTGGACTCCTCTGCTCTTCACTGAGCTGTGCTGCTTCCCTTCCAGCATGGCTGAAAGCAAATCTTTCAGGGAGAGAAACTTCAGGAGGCACAGATGGGAATAAGATTGTTCTGGGTTAGCAGTCTGCAGGAGGGAGTGGGAAGGAACTTGACAGATGCTGTAAGAAAGACCATATGAACCCAAACTTCCTTTCTTTTTGGGATGGGCTGTTTAGGATGCTGTTTGATTACAGGATCCATTATGGCAAGTGGTAAAGCTGAGATTTGGGAGGATATTTAGGTCACTCTTTCCATGTGTATTCAGAGAAACAGAAATCTTTTTTTGTTGAAATGACAGCAACCCCCCAAGCAAGCCAGAAGCGTGTATCACCTCTGAATGGTTATATGGAGGCTAAAGTGTTCTTCCAGTAGCTGTTTTTGTTAAAGTTATGTTTGTAAGTGACAGACGAGATCACACAAATAGAGAATACCACCGGGAACAAGCAGGAAGTGTGGAATTGTTCCTGAGCTGACTGCGGCAGGAGAGAAACTTGAAGCTGTGAGAGAAGCCCCTGTTTGCTTCCTGCTGCATTCAGGAAAACAGGACTCTGCCCGTTCATTGTGAACAAAACCAAATCAAAGTAGTGTCTGAGAAGCTGCCTTCAGCCATGCACAATCTCCTAAATTTAGATTTGAAATGTTTGACATCCTGAAATCCATTCAAACTCTTCCTTGTGCCTCTGTCCCCAGCATCTGTGAGCGGGTGACCCCCCGGCTGTCTCACGCCAACTCGGCAGTGGTGCTGTCAGCAGTGAAGGTCCTGATGAAGTTCCTGGAGCTCCTTCCCAAGGACTCTGACTATTACAACATGCTGCTGAAGAAACTCGCCCCTCCTCTGGTGACCCTGCTGTCTGGAGAGCCTGAAGTTCAGTATGTTGCCCTGAGGAACATCAACTTGATCGTGCAGAAAAGGTAAAGGCTCAGGGGGTGTTATTCCTGCATTGTCAAAGGCCATCTGGTTATCTCAGACCTCCAGATATTGCCACATGCACAGAATTTCTTTTAATCCAGGCTCAGATCCCTTGAGAGAGAGATTAAACAGTCTCATGACTCTGGTAGCCTGAATTGATTTCCTTTACAGCATACTTGTGATGCCAGTTTCATGCAGTATTTCTTTACCTGCCTCCCTTCACTTTCTCTCTATGAGTAGTCGGAATTGCCCTCTATAAATCAAAATGGCAAACAGGAACAGCTCACAGTGACCTGCAGGATCTCACTGTGCCTGTGTTACTCTGTTCAGCACACAACCACCAGGCTGGTGACATCCTGGTGTACATTGGGTTGGGTTTTTTTCCCACTAGTTCGCTCCCATGTTTGTGTTTTATTGCTGCTGTTCCTTGCTGGAAAGGTGAGATAGCTTGGATAGCACTTTGTGATTATATTCAGGGCAGAGGTACTGTGCATGGGCATCCTGCAAGTGAAAGTGGAAATGAATTTGTAGGCTTTGCAGTGAGATAAGGATGTTATTCTTTCACTGGAAATATTGCTGGTCGCTGCCTGTCGTGGTTGGTTCAGCAGTTCAAATAGAGGAAGCAGAGATGTGACCATAGAAAGACTTGAATGATGCATTTTTGTACCTAAACGATCTTTTTATCCAAATGTCTTTCTCCAAATTGGTGTTTGCACGTCCTAGGCATAAAATCAGAGTCAGAGAATGGTTTGGGCTGAAAGGGACCTTAAAGATTATCCAGTTCCAACCTCCTCTGCAGGTTTCACCCTCCAGGTTACTCAGAGCCCTGTCCAGCCTCATCTTGAACACTTCCAGGGATGGGGAGTCCATGACCTTCTTGGTCAGCCAGGACAAAATGACACCATTCTGTTTCTCAGTGAATATTTGGGTGGGTTTCTAAAGAAAAGATGCCTTTTGTTCCAATAGTTTGGGTTTTTCACCACTCTTGAGTGACACATTATGTTCCCTGCAGGCCTGAAATCCTGAAGCAGGAGATCAAAGTGTTCTTTGTGAAGTACAACGACCCCATCTATGTCAAACTGGAGAAACTGGACATCATGATCCGCCTGGCTTCCCAAGCAAACATTGCCCAGGTCAGCTGAGGCACTTCTGCTGTGCTCTGGGAGGGGAAAACCCTCTCCCGGTCCTTGTGTGAGGGTGCTTGCAGCCCCTCCTGGAGTTATCCTGGCTTTAAGGCATCGCTGTGCCTGGTGGAGTGCTCTGTGCAGTTCTTTAATGGGAAGTGTTGGAGTTTCCCCCATAATTTAAATGTTAATAGCATGGCATGGCTTGCATCGTGACCGTGAGGTGGATCTTGTTTCACAGATGACAATTCCAGGAGGAGAACTCATGGCTCCTGTCAAATGAGTCACTGCCAGTGCTGAGGTTGGAATGAGAGGCTTGTTTCAAGTGAGAGGGGTGTGCCTGTAAGGGAGGCATTCAGAAAGGCCAAACATTATTGAAGTGTGAATTTCGAGTTAGTAAAATTGTTAAACGCTCGCACAGGCACTCTCCAGAGCTAAAAAAATCCTGCTTTTGCTTAACTTGCTTCCAGAGTGGAAATAGCACAAAGCTGAAGCTAAACTGGATTGAGATTTGCTTTACAGTGCAGATTCTTCTTGTGTTTGATGTTGGTTTAATGCAGATCCCTTCCTCGGAGGAGGTGTTATTGAGTGCATCCCTGGCCATGAGGCCTAACACTAATGCAGAATGATTAATGCCTCTGGTTAGTGCTATTATTGTCCTATCCTAATTGTCACAGGGCAATCTCATTTAATGTGACATTTTGAAGCAGCTCCTTCAGCTCTCTCCTGATGTTTTTTGGAACTGAGCAAGGTAATTCATGCCCTTTTTGTGCTGGGGGCATGGAAAATATTTTAAAAATCAGTTTCTACGAGAACATATTCAGAATTTTCTCTTTACTCTTGGTAGGCTCCACACTAATTTGAATTTATAATATTCCAATAATATGGGCTGTTTGCATGAAAGGCAGTGGTGTCTGGAGGGCAGTCTGAGATCTGCAGACTAATGAATGAATCTCTCCTGGTTCTGAGGACGCATTCATAAAACAACACAAGCTTTATCAGGAATGTGTCCTGGAATGAGACCTGAGAGCAGCTTCCACCCACGTCCTCCTGTGCTGCTTGTGGAGGTTCTCCATCTCCCTGCCTGTTCTGGACCAAGGCACCAGGATGGTTCAAGCCCAGGCCTTGGGCAGTGTTTGGGAAGCATCAGCTGCCAAAGGCGGGTGCTCCAAGTGCCGTGCAACGTAGATCATCCAAGGAAATAATAAAACTTCAAAACACAGATGTCCTGTCTCCTTGCAGATTTATCTGTCTGCAGTCTGGCCCTTCATGGCCTCTTTATCTTGTCATTCTTCTGAGCAATTTGCTTGGATGAGAGATTTTTTCAGAGGATTGTCTGGCTTTGTGCTGCTCCCCTCTCCCTCACCATCAATTTGTGACATCACGGTTAAATCCCTGATGTCATGTTTGGCATGAGAAACTGAAATAAATTGAGCTTTTGAGGGAATATAAATTACATATGGTCTTTTCTTGAAATAATTGTTTGTAAGCTAAGTGATTTAAGAGAAAGCTTTTTAGTTAAAGGTCTGCAAGATCCCAGCAGGTCCTGTGTTTAGCCCTTCATCGGTTTCCATTAGCAAAAACACTGAGACAAAATAATAAATCTTGTTTTTAAGAGGGGAAGTATCTTCACTCTGTTATTAATCTGTGTACAGATGTTCCAGAGTGTCCTCAGATCTCCTCTGCATGTTCCATTTGGATTCACCAGGGATCCAGAGGTTCATCTCAGCACAGAAAAGGAGAGATCAAAAGTGGCTCTTGCCGAGAGCTTTGTGTGCAGCAAATGCATTTTCAGTGTAGGAAGGAGTAGAAACCTTTTAAGTTTGGCAGGGCTGATTTTTCCCCATCTCTTGTTCAGGGGAATTGAAAATAATCAAGACCAGGCCACCTTTTGACTTTGTCCAGCCTACACCAAGTGTAACTCACACCAGTTTGGGTTACACGCCCAGTATAACCAAACCAGTGGGTTTCGGAGGGTGAGGCTGATGGCAGCGTTGGGCTGGATGTGTGTGGTAGCTGTGGAAGAACATTCTGCTCATCTTCCGGTGTCCAAGCAGCGTCACCCGTGAGGGTGGGCTGTTCTCTGAGTGTCCCCAGGGTCTGACATTGGTGTGGTGTCCCCACAGGTGCTGGCAGAGCTCAAGGAATACGCCACCGAGGTGGACGTCGACTTCGTGCGCAAGGCCGTGCGAGCCATCGGCCGCTGTGCCATCAAGGTGGAGGCAAGTATCTCATCCTGGAGGTTCTCTGGGGTTCTCTGTCTTCAGAAACAATGATGGGCTTTGCATGCTGCTGGAACTTCAGTGTTGGCCGTTGAGTGGTCTGGATACATCCTGGTTATGGGCAGAGCAGCACTGAACAGGGTGTGAGCTGTGAGGACATCACAGGAGGGTGGGTGCTCCTCTCATCTTGCAGGCAGAGCAAGGCAGATAATTCATCCTTGATGGGATATTTTACTGCACTGGCCTTAGTGGAACAATGACCACTTATCCATCCAACTCCTTTAATAGCTGTGGCCTGACCTTTTGAAAGGGGGGAAAAAGAAGAGATTGTACAGAGAAACTCAGTATTATGAAACATTTTGTCATCCCTCCCATCCATTGCAGCAGAACGGAACACACAGGCAGAGAATTGCAGAGATTTGGGGCACTTAAATGCAATTTATACAAACAGAGTGACTCTACTTACGTAAGTGCATACAACTTGTGGCTTCATTTGGAGTGTGCTCCCTTTTGCCTCAATGCTTATGCAAACAAGTTCCCAGGAACCTCTGCAGTTACCCAAAACAAGTCTGAAATGTTCTCTGCCAGCAGAACATCCACCTAAGTGCTCATAATAGAATATTGTTTTTTTAGTGATGTCTCTGTTAATGTCCCTGTAAGCGAATCTGAAACGCCTGTCAGGAGCTCAGAAATCCTGTGAAGGAGAGGGAAGATTTATGCTGTGGTGTTGGTACTTTTCAGTAAACTGATGACTGAGTGCAAAATGTCACGTAAAGTGCTCTAATTTCAGTTGAGCTCATTTAGCTTTTGCTCAAGTGGGTTCCCATGAGCATTGCCTGACAGCAGATTTAAATAATAACCTAATCATGCCTGGCTTAGTGTGGTGTCAGTGCACAGGATTCTCTTGTTTCAGCTAAACTACTGCGAGCCTGTGCACAGAGGACACCAACTTCTGTCCTCTGGAGAGAATCAGCTGCCCTTTTGTGCAGCTTTCTCTTCCTTCCTTCAGCTCTCAAAGGTGTGTCGCTGCCAGGGGCTTTCTTTGAAACGTGGCCCCGTGGAGCAGGGGCTGCTGCTTCTATTTCATGTCTTCAGTTCAAAATACCAGAGCACTCCTTCCCTGCTGCATCCAGGCAGGAGCCTGTCTGCACCGAGCCACAGCAGTGACAGTAGAAAACCCCCCTGAGCATGGAGAAGGGCTACAGAGAAGTTTAAAAGGAGCTGGTGACAGCCCTTTTTGTAGCAGTGCTGTGCTGGGGGGGTGGGAATTTGTTTTAGTTCTCAGCAGGGACTTTGTCACTAGGATTTGGCCGTGTGTCTGTCCTAGTTCCACGTGGAGGGTGGTGTATTCCTGCAGCATCAAGGTGTTTTTAGAAGTTTTTACCCTTTCCTGCCCTCATCCCCCCTCACTTTTCCCCATCCGTGATACCACAACAATCATATTTGATAAGCAGAGGACTAACAACAATGCCCCAGTGACCCTCTAATTGTAATTGTGCCTCTCCATAAGTTATTTTAACCTTGATTTTTAGCACTGCTCCATTGAGGATGCTGCTGCTAAGGGTGAGGTCTGTTTCCTGCTCTGACAAGAACCAGATTTAAAGAGGGCAAATATAGAATAACTCATTGCAGTGTCCTCACCCCTAGGTTAATCCCTGTCCCCAGTGCATCTGTGTTTACTAGAGGCTGTTTACGCTGGGAGTTTTGACTAATGGAAGAGCATCCTCACAGCCATCATTGTCCAAGTTCCCAAGGCTCAGAAATCTTTTTGACACAGGACACAGCCAGTGGGAGCTGTTGATGAATGAGGATTCACAGAGCACCTCAGCCCTGCCTTCAAGGGCTGATCTTTTGTCTAATTGTCACTCCTAGGAGAGTGAGACAGAAATAAATTTGTCTGCTGAGAGGTGCGCCACAGAGCAAACGTGGTGTTCCCTTTGCTCCTAGTGCTGGTTTGGGATATGGAACCAATACCCACACTGAGGAGCAAGATTTTGCCCAGGCTTGAGTAGTCACATTGTTTTGGGGGATGTCAGAACATCATCATTTTGCATGGTTAGGGCTGGGTTACTGAGAGCTGAGCTCAGAGTTGGTTTGGGTTTATCTACAGCAAACTCTGGTGTAGCTACACTTGTCTGCCTTGTTGAGTTGGTTTGCTGCAGTGACAGCATTACAGGAAACCATCATGCCATGCTTTGATTGTAAGGAAAACAAGCACCACTCCTGGGGGAAAGGGAAGTGAAGTGGATGCAGTAAGGATAGGGATTCCTCTGGAGCAAAGGAGAAGCAGAAGGAGCCATCTTACAGGGATATTTGTCTCGTTTCCAGGAGACTCTGCCAGCAGCCTGGTTCTTAGAAATCATTGAAGCTTATGGCTGAGCGTGATATGTGCTACTTCAGTAATCTTGTGGGCTTTCATTTGGTTTCTGCAGAAAAACAAAGCAATTTTGACTTTGGTTGGTTGTCCTTCCTCACTCCAACTTGAAAGCTGTTCAAGTTGGGGGACTCTTTCATCAGTTTGCAGAGCTCTGCTATCCCCGAGGATGTCCACCTTCAAAAAGCACTGTGTTTACAAGGGATGGGGTGAGCTGAGATCTGTTTTGTTGGAGGGACTGCTCTTCTGGGCATGCGCCCACCACTGTTCACTTTCCAAGGGACTCTTTGGCTGAAAATCACTGCTGTGTATTTTGAAGTGGATGTTGTGCTTTTCCTGGAAAAAAATCACGCTTCAAAGTGTCTAAAGAAAAGAAAACTAAACCTTCATTTGCTTTTCCTTGAATTGTGCAGCTCTTAAAGCTCTGTTAAGTTGTAGGCTCTGACAGGGCTGCACTGCTTGTTGCCAGCAGTGACTGGTGCTGTAGGTTCTGTAGAGCGGGCTTGGAACAGGTTTACCCCCATCAGGTCACTCGTTAAAATATCAGATGGAAGTTATTGAGATGAAGAGGTGAAATTTCAAGCTCTGAAGCCTCTCTCTCTCACAAGGGCTTTGAGCAGGGCTCCCACTGTGAGCAAAGTCAAAGTGTGTGGAGCCAGGTCTGTGGTCAGTCCCCATGAAGTGGAAGAGTCTTCCAGGTCACAGGCCTCAAATCCCTTCTGGAGCAGAAGGGACCAGAGCAGGACATGGTCAGGTTGCATTCACTGCCCCTGTAGTGCCATAGTACCCATAAAGCTGTGCTAAGGAGGGAGAGGTGTCATAAAAAAATATTGCACCAATCACACACTTTTATGTGATGCCTCTCTTCACTCTGACACCAATTGTATTGGATTTTTTGTTCTGCTTGGCGTGAATTTCAGGGAAGAGTCTTAGAACTTACTGCCAGTTTGCAAAGACAGAGCAAGTGCTGGTTTGTGGTGTCTCCTCCCTTGGCTGATCCTAATGTCAGCCTGCTTGTGCTGACAGGCCCTGTGTGAGATGCCCAGGAGGGCAGGAAGTTGCCAGAAGGTTTTAGTCTCTGACCCAAATTCTTGAGGTTTGTCCTTGAGATTTTTGCCCATTCTCAAAGAACTGATTCCTGTGACTAAAATGCCATTTCACTCCTCCTCCTGCCCAGCCTTTAAGTGCTCTGTAAGTCGAGGGGGCTGTTAACTCACTGGAACTGAAAAATCCACCTACATTGGTGTTGTTTGTGCCCTACAGTGTTTGTCTCCAGCCCGAATCCTTTATGAGTGTTCCGAAGGCGACTGCCTTGGCAGTGTCGGGAGCAGTCTGCTTCTCGCATTAATCACCAGCTGTGTAATGAGGCTTCATGTGTGCTCTGCTAATAACCAAATCAGTGCCCTTATCTGAGCCTCTCTGGTGCTGAAGTTGGTTGCTCCTGTGGTGTCCTGCCTCGCTGTGCTGTTTGGGAATAGACCTCCCTGAATTACCTGCCTCTAACTCCACTTCTGGTTCCTGGATCATGACAGTGTCCAGTCCTCGTTAGCTTGCAGTGCCTGTGAGTTGTGAACTAATTCATGTGAAAGCTGCATTAGGAGCAGCTGAATCTCTATTTTTAGCTGTACATTCACATGTTTTTAGTGACCTCACCCCAAAAATACTGAACCTGTTGCTGCTGGGAGCTGCTTTTTGTTGCTGGTTTTGACAACACTGTTTTCTCCTGCCTTCTGGCTTTGCTAGAAACCTTTCAGCAGTCCCTGTCAGAACTTTCCAAGCTCTGATCACCTGGGAATTACCTCTGATTCACAGGAAGCCCCAGAGAGCTCGTTCAGTGGCCTGTATCAGCCCCAGGGCGATACAAATGGCAGTGCAGGCGATGTTCTCAAGTTCTCTTGTGTGGTGACCCAGCTATCTACTGGCACAGTTGCTTCTCTTACTTTCTACAGGAGCCAGCTGGTGTCCCCAGTGTAACAAACAACCTTTTGGTAACCTCTAGTTCACTTCTGGACAGAGTTGGTAGCTCTTGTCCTCTTCTTTTCCCTCTCTGGGCCTTTTCTCATACTCGTGCCTTGTTCCTCAGTGTGTGCTCTGGGAGCAGGAGCATTTCTTCAGCTTTTTAAATTGTGTTTTTCTGCTCTCTCCAGCAATCTGCAGAGCGCTGTGTGAGCACACTGCTGGACCTCATCCAGACCAAGGTCAACTACGTGGTGCAGGAGGCCATCGTGGTCATCAGAGACATCTTCCGCAAGTACCCCAACAAGTACGTGGAAGTAGCCTCAGATTGTTTTGGAAGTACTTGTCTGCCGTCATCAGAACAGAGCAGAACTCAGCTTACCAGGGCTCTGAAGCAAAGGTGGAAGCAGTGGTCCCACTCCTAGTTTGGTGGGATTCAGGTGTTGGCTCTAGATGAGGTGTCAGCCTGGCTCATTATAAGGTTGAATTGAAAGGTTTTCCTTCGCCACCACTCCGTATTTGAAGCCTGGATCAAAAGCCAGTAAAGCTCTTGCAGAGGATGCCAGAAGGAAAATTTGGCCAGGTTTACAGCATCGGGATATTCTGGTTTTGCCAGTCTCCTCTAGAAATCTCTGAAATGTGGAAGTCTCCTCATCCAAGGCTGTGAAAGTTCGTGGTTCTCATGGTCCAAGATCCCAGTCAGGTTGTGCTGAACAAACCACTGCTGGCTTTTCCCACCAAGTGTTCCCTCTGGGCTGGGCAGAACTCAGCTTCTCTTGTGCTGGTTCTGCAATAAGGTTTTGTCTCTTCAGCCACAGAACTGCAGCAATGTTTTTCATTCAGCAGAGACTTCATGATCACCTAAAAAATAGTATGGGACATCTGCAGGCCTCCCTGGCAATTCCTGCTTTCAGTCTCAGAAATTCCCTGCTTATGACAGGGATAGCCACACATGGAATTAGGGGAAGCTAAATTAGTGTGGGGTATTGTCTGGTTTACAGTAAAGCCTTGGGGGGAGTGTAATACTCAGTTTAGAGTTACCAGGCTGAAGCCTCCAGCGAGGCTGCAGGATCTGATTCAGACTCGTGGTTTGAACTGTTGGATCAAACATTCCCATTAGTAAACAGAAAGGGAGGCAGCTTTATCTTGAACTCCACATCTGGGTGGTCTTGCTGATGGATTAAACTGCAAAGACCCTGTGAGATCTCAGTGCTCAGCTGGGGGGAAAAAAAAAAGCCTGGGAATATCTTCTGTAGTTGAATGAAAATGCTGCTTCTTGTGTAGAAATACAAAACATTAATTCAGTGCAGGATTCTCTGCAGAATGATGTGGGCAGAAACGGAGTAAAACAAGTCCAGTTCACCCCAGTAATCCACCTGCACTCTGACAAACCAGGTATGAAAGCATCATTGCCACTCTGTGTGAGAACCTGGATTCCCTGGATGAGCCAGATGCCAGAGCTGCCATGATCTGGATAGTGGGCGAATATGCCGAGAGAATTGACAACGCAGATGAGCTGCTGGAGAGTTTCCTGGAGGGTTTCCATGATGAAAGTACTCAGGTAAAGTTGCAGTGTGCATCTTATCTGTAGTGTTTCATGCAGTGTGTTTGTGGGATGGACAGTAAATGTTATTGCAGTGCTCAGACAGTGCCCATCAGTGAAAGCTTCAATATTGGGCTAAAATAAAACCCTTGGGAATCTGCAGTTTTGCTTTGTTGTCCGTGTCTCCAAAACTTCCCTTTTTGGAAGGACAAGACAAAACTGAAAGGTGTTCCAGATGTCACATATTTCTTGGGAGAACGGCTGTACTGGGGACCAGAACTTAGAGGATTAGTGATGAGGTGCATCACAGTATGACACAAACCTCAGCGTGCTGCTCAGGGCCTTGTCTGTGAAAGTGTTTGCAACAGGCAAGCGTCTGAGTCTCGTTTTCCTGGGTTTCACTGGCAAAGAACAGTGTAATGCTGTGAAGAAACTCAAGTCTTACACTTTATATCAGTAAGGGATGTGGAGACTTGTGAGATGTTGGTAAAGCACGGATGAATTTTTAATCTCTCCTGTGCCCCTCTCTCTTAGGTGCAGCTCACCCTCCTGACCGCCATAGTGAAGCTGTTCTTGAAAAAGCCTTCTGAGACACAGGAGCTGGTCCAGCAGGTCCTCAGCCTGGCCACACAGGTAAGCCAAGGTATCCAGTGACCCAGAGCCCTGCAGAATGTGCTGGCCTGCTGTGTGATGTCTCCCATCTGCCAGGCCAGTCAGCCTTGCAGTAGATCAGATTCAAGGGTGTTCCCCTCTCTCCCAGAGAGACTCTATTTAAAAGCTGCTCTGTGCCTGTTACCATCTGGAATCTGCTTTCTCCTTAGCTCCTGCTTTGTCTGAATTCCATCCCCATTCACTCACTACACGGAAAGTTGGGGACAGCGTAGAATTATCAAGAAACCAAAATTCTTTCTCCTTGAAGGTGGCTTGCAGTTAAACATCTGGAGCTGTAACAGAGGGAAGGAGCCTGGCAAAGACTTTGTTCTGTGAACAGCAGAGTTTAAGCAGTGTTATGAAGAAGAAAGAACTGAAGTTTGGGGTTTTTCCTTTGTACTTGGATGCTGTCAACCAAGGTGGCAGCTTTGCTGGAGGCTGTAGCAGTGGGTTAAGATCACGGATTCATTATGCATGAGGTGCTGAGTTCTGAGTTCAGATCACTGCAGGCAAGGCTGGGCTTGAGCTGGCAGACACAACTGCTGTGGTTCTAGAGGACAAAAGTGGAGATGTCCTGGTGGCAGGGGTGGGTAAGATGCCAGCTGAGCTTCCTACGCTCCCTGGCTGCAATGGCTGGGGTAAAGTGCCCAAAAAGAGCAGCTCCTCTCCAGACCTGCTGTGTCAAGTGATAAAAATAGTCTGCCAGCTGAATGGGCTGTGATTGTTTCTGAGCAGAAAACCTGGAGTCAATCATCAGCTGCCCTTTTTGATCCTCTTTGCTGCAAGAAATCATGGCTGTGGACTTGCTGCACTTAAACCTTTTATTCATTCCTTTGGGGAGTTGCATTGGTCAGCAGCAACAAACCCATGATCTGCTTTTCTTGCTTCAAAACCTGCTATTAGGCAGGATCTGAGCTGCTCTTCAGAGAGGAGTGGGCCAAGGGCACACTGTATCATTTGTCTGAGCCAACAGAAGAAAGGTACTAAGTGCTAAAACCCACTGTGCTGAGTCACAAAACATTTAATGGCACCCTTGGAATATAGCAGGCGTCTGGGTTTTTTTTCTCTGTTTGTCACAAATGTTGATTCAGTCTGGCTTTTTGTATTTTAAATGAATAATAAGTCAATGTAGGATAGCTGGCTGTAAAACACTGAAAAACCTTGTGCTTCAAGGTCTGACTTCTAGGTAGAGATGGTGTTTTTCACTTGAGTGGGAGAGTAATTACACGTGTGTTTCTTTCCCCGGCTTAGGTATTGTTGCACTTGGAGTGTCTCAGGGTTTGTCTGCACAGCAGACTGCAGGTGTGATTGTAGCAGGAGCCAGCTTCATCCAGCCAACACTGGTAAAAATAGCAGTGGAGCAGCCGAGGATGGAAGAAACAGAGGAATTGAGGTCTTAGACCTCTGCATCCCCATTGCTGTTGTGGGGCAGTCATGGGTGGGGAGCTGAGCTAGCCAGGGTTCATTGGTATTGCACCACAGGTGTGCATGCAGACCCTGGAGAGGGGAGAGTTGGGAGAGAAATTGGGAAAGATTTGAGCCTCTTGTTTCAGTAGATTTCAGTTTCCAGTGTGGTTTTTTGGCTGTGGGAAGAAGCAGTCAGCCTTGAATCTGTAGGTGCAAGTAGGAGAATGTGGCCTTTCACCTGTGCCCTTGCAGAAACCCTGCCTGATCCTGAGTGCAGAGTCTGGGAGGGATTGTTAAGGGCAAAAGGGTGTAAAGAGTCACAATTCTACCATCAAACAAAACCAGCTCTGCAGAGACAATGTGGGAGACAACAGAGAGATTTATTTAGGTCCTTACAAGCAAAATGAGCTCAGCTCAGTCTCATTCTAAGAAGAGGTTTGAGAATGTCTTGAGGCAGATGGCAGATGTGGGTTCTAACAGGTCAGCAGCAGCAGCAGTGAGAGCACAGAAGAGAAAAAGAAATGCCAGGAGGAAGGCTGGTGAGGTGTACAATATTTTGCTGGAATTTTATAGGGAAGAAAAACCCTCAGGAACATTTATCCTGTTATTCTGCTGATGGGAGGATTAAAAATCCGAGATCTTGTTTCTGTAAACAGTTCACTACAACGTAAAACCACAGCACCTCCCTCTCCCTCAAACGTTATCATCCCCACTCACTTTGCTGCTCTGGGCAGAGCTGCTCAAAGAGGAGAGAAATAATTATCACTTCATGCAGAGGCAGAAATGTCTGCAGTAAAACAAGGGTCTTATTGACAGCTGGAGAACTGATGAAGTATCCTAAGTGTGTATCATTAGCATCTCTCCATACTTCAGTAGATAACTAAAAGGCAGGATAAATAAGATCTCTTTTGCTATAAAGAATATGGCTTATTAAGATGTGGCTCTGCAGCATCTTTTTTGTCCAGCAGCGCCCTTGGGTAAGTCATATATTTCCAGGGGTCTTGGATCATTCTGCAGTATTGTGTGTCTGCTCTTAGCATGTAACAGTCATTGCCACTCACGTTCTTTTCGCCTGGATTTCTCCTAACACTTAGTGGCAGGAAAGTTTGGAAAGCAGTTGATAGTTCTGTGGTTTGAGGCAGTTGTGGGATGTAAATCCTGGGCTTTTTGCTCCCTGACCAGCTGAGCAGGAAGCCAGGCATTAATACTTTTGGTTCTTGTTTTTAATTTTAAGATGTTCATTTCAACAAGCAGTTTGTAACATCATTTTGAAATTGGTGGCTGTGGCTGCTGGCTGGTTGGGGTTTTTTAATCCAGCAGAATCACTGCTGGAAGAATAAAGTGATTACAGGCATTAGTTCACTTCAGGCCTCTGAGTGATGCATTGCTTTGTCTCAGGATTCTGACAACCCAGACCTGCGGGATCGTGGCTACATCTACTGGCGCCTTCTTTCCACGGATCCAGTGACTGCCAAGGAAGTGGTGCTCTCAGAAAAGCCACTGATTTCTGAGGAGACTGATCTGATTGAGCCAACCCTGCTGGATGAGCTGATCTGCCACATTGGGTCTCTGGCTTCCGTGTACCACAAACCACCCAACGCTTTCGTGGAGGGGAGCCACGGGATCCACCGCAAGCACCTGCCAATCCACCATGGGAGGTGAGCTCAGGCAGCCCTGGGGATCATGGGCAGGGTTGGTTGTTTCTTTCTAGCAAACAGTACAAAAGATGCCAAGATCTTTTAGAACACCCTAGCGGGATTTTATTGATAGTTTGCAGGTCATTCAAGGGGCCGTTTCATGCAGAATGTAATCCTGGGTATGGAGTTTCCAAGTTCGTGGGTCAGAAGACGCAGGAAGTATCAAAGTTCCTGTGTGAGGAGAAGCTGTGATGTTTTTTGAGAAGACATTGGTTGTAAGTGCTTTTGACACGAGTTTGAGTAGAAAAGCAGAAGCTTTGGATGAGTGGTTCAAGGAGGACTAGAGTGAGAACAGGCATCTTTCAGAAGATGGTTTTGTGGGAGCTTTGCTTCAGCAACAGCGCAGCTTTACGAGCCTGTCTCCTGGAATACAGTATCACTTTCCTGGAACAGGCAAGCACAGGGATCCTTCGCTGTTGGAACATGAAATGGAGAAGGATTGGTGAAACTCCCTTTCTCACTTGATGCCTGTAAAGCAAGGGAAGTGCAAAAGCAATCTAAGCCCCATCACTGTTAGGGCTTAAGAGAGAAGGGGTAGACTGTCATGGTCTGTCTGACCTTTGGGAGATGGGGAAAATGCTTTGGCTCGTTGCCTGGTGCTGTAATGCCTCCCTGGGATCAGAGTTCTGGCAGCAGGTTAGTTCTGCAAGAGCAGGCAGTGCCTTAGTCCCAGCTGGGGCTGTGTTGCTGTTGGGCCTGTTCCCATGGTCCCTCATTCAGGTGAGCAGTTTGCTATTTGCACTAATGGTATTAATTACAAAAATGAGTGTATTCTGCAGCAAGAGGCAGAGTAGCCAGGCTTACCTCTTAATAATATTCCCAAAGTGACATTTGGAGTGCTATTTTTTGCTGTTGCACTGATAAATCAGTGTGCGATGCTGCTTCTTTGCTATTTTCTGACACCACTTCTCTGCTATTCTTAGCAACTAAAGCTATTTCTGTGGTGGCTGGCTTTGGGAAGCTGAGTTGTTTTCTCCCTGCCTATGAAATCAAGTCTGGCTGCACTGACCCAGAATCAGCAAGCACAAATTTACCAGTTGGCCAGGAAAAGCAGTGGCCACTTTCCTACCCCTCCTAATCGAAGATTTGTCTCAAAATGAGCTGGAGTAGCTTTGGGTTTTGGTGTTACCAGCTTCACTGTGCACTGTTGTTCCAGGTCACTACAGAAAATAGCATTTTAGGGGATTTAGCTCAGAGAATTCAGGTTTTTGAAGGAGCAGTTTATTATCTTCTTGCATGTACTGTGTACGCGCTTGACTCTGGTTGCTCATGCTCAGTCTGCTGATCTTAAGTATTTTCTGACTTTGGCAGAACCATTGCTTCAAAAAAAAAACCCCGGAAAACAAACCTCCAGGCCTCAGTCAGCAGTGGGAAGCTGTGGGAAGGTCTGAGGGGTGCTCAGCAGAGCGTGCTGCACACTGATCGTACTGATGCAGTGGTAGATTAAAAACTGAGTGGGGTTAATTTAATGACACACCAGACTTCTCTGATGGGAGCTCACCTCAAGAGGCCCCATTATTGGGGTTTTCTGCATCAGTTTAAGGCAAGTTAAAGGTGTCCAGTGAAAGATAAGTCCAAACAGTGAGATGAGGTGATTTTCTCTGCAACTCCTGCACTCCAATGGCCATTCTAGTAGCTGACCCGTGCGGTAGAGACTGATGGCACTGTGAGATGGAAATGGGGAGATGTCCACAGTGAACGTGGCTTAAGAGGGTCAAAACAGTGTTGCCTTGAGTGGTGCTTCCCTGGGTACAAACCTAGGAGGAGTTCTGGTTGGCAGAACACACTTCCATGGCGGTTTGATTCGTTTGTTTTTCATTCAAAGCACTGCAGGACAGGTTTCTTGCAGCTCTCAGCTGATGGGCAGACCCATTGAACAGCTCGCAGATGGTGAAATGTTCCTGCCTCCTCAGTGAGCCCAAGTGTCACAGAGCTGCAGATGTATCCTGAGGGTGGGGGAGAAATCCGATTGCTTGGCAGTGTTTGCTCCTGTGGTGGCTCCCACCACCCCTGCTCAGCCTTAATTCAGCTGGGAAGTTTGGGGAGATATTAACAGGGCTCCTGGGAGAAGCAAGTCTGGTTAGACTTGGGCAGGAGTCTCTATTTCCCTGTTTCTCAGGTGGCTACAGGAAATTTTTGGTTCTGGTTCAGGCTGTGCATCCCTTGTGACTCCCAACATCTGGGAACTGCTGGGGGCTAAACTCCTAGGGCCAAATCTGCAATTCACATGGCCAAACCCAAGACTGTAAGGGGGAAAGCTTATATCAAGTCTTTTTGCCCTTTTTAACCCACATATTCTTTATTAATTTCTTTTCTTTCAAAGAAAATGCGAAGTTGTTTATAAGAATCTCTTTAAAGAGACTCATTCTCCACAAATGGAAGCTTTGGGGTTTTGCTTTTTTAAAACAAACTGACTTAGCTTTGTCCTTTCCTAATTTCTTGCTGGGCTTTGGGGCAGCAGCAGTTACACAAGACACGGAGGGATTTCTGTGTCTCCATCAGGAGAAGGATGAGTAAGTGTTGAAGGGGTGGAGTGTTAGAGGGATTATATCCTGGGTAGGAACCAAGTGGTTTGTGATGTGCCTCTCTCGGAGAGGCTGTTCCTGTTCCCAGGCTGGGGGCGGGAGTGGATCACAGTCACCACCTCTCCTCAGGAATGCTTCAGTGAGCAGTTCAGCACACTCAGCACTCTCCCTGCTGAAGGCAGCAGCAGAAAGGACAGCTAATATTAGTGCTATCGGGGCTCTAAAGCTTGTAATGCAAAGAAGCTTTCAACCCTTCCTGCTGCTGCCTGGTAACTAATTCATTCTGCACTCCTTATGCTCCATCTTTTCCTCCTGGCACTGGAATTGGGAGCAGCTTATGCTCTGTGGCTGAATCTTTCCCCTCAATAGCTGAATAAGGATAAGAGAATTTTGGCTACTCAGAATCAGGAGCTGCAGTGCTTGCAGAACAGCCCCAGTGTTAAACACCTTGTCAGGACACTAATTCCCACAGCAATCGTGTGCAGTTACCTGCTGGCTGCAGTAACGTGAGCTAGAAATCATCTTATCAGCTACTGCTGGAAACAGGATATAAAATGGGTTTTAATTATCTAAAATATGAGCATCTCTGGATTTAAAGAATAAATACATTGTAGTGAGTTCTTCAGGAGCTACAGTTATTTTTGTACCCTCTCCTTGTTATCAAATTCAGAGGCAAGTGGATATAAAAGACATAAAAGGTAGCCAGACTGCATATGATGATAAATTTTGGAAGCTGTGTAATGAATGTTTCTAGACTAGTAATTAGCATGCCTACTAACTCAGAGGAAAAGAAATTATTGATAGAAGGGAGGAATCAATTTTAGATTGAGTTTTTCACTTAGAAAAGACAGATGGACCTTGTTGTTGGTCAGGAGAAGGTGATTAATCTAGATCTGAAGGAAGTGGTGGAGTTTGCACTGGTTAGAGTAAGGGCTCAAGGGTTTTATCAGTGTTAGATCTCTGAGGAAATGTGGATTATTTATTTTTTCCCCATGTTTTCATGTCATTCTCAGGCCCAGTGGGCAAAAAATCATCTCTGTAGGTTTATTCGGAGGTAGGAAATGATTCTTTTCAGTTCTGTAGCCCATGTAGTACCCTTGGCTTTCTGTTTTGGAGGGGATCTGAGGTTCTCAGGGTGGGTGGGATTCGCCCCTTGGAAGATTCCCTTTGCTGGGCTGAAAACCACGTACAAAGCAAGGAAAATCTTAGTGCTCAAAGTGGTGAAGAGCCACGTGCCATAACCCTGCCTGCTGCGGGACATCAGCTGCTGGGATCCCTTTTTGCCTGGCTGCTGCTGCTGAGCCAGCTCTTGCTGTGTTTCCCCATGCTGGGAACCTGGAACTGGAGACCAGAGGTGACTGATATTTGTCTTTTCTGCTTCTTGTTGTCCCCCCGCAGCACTGATGCTGGTGACAGCCCCGTGGGCACCACGACCACCACAAACCTGGAGCAGCCACAGGTCATCCCATCCCAGGGTGACCTCCTGGGGGACCTCCTCAACCTGGACCTGGGGCCCCCCGTGAATGTGCCCCAAGTGTCCTCCATGCAGATGGGTGCTGTGGACCTGCTGGGAGGAGGGCTGGACAGCTTGGTAAGCAGCACATCCTCTTTAGCTGGTGGGAGATAATTGGAGCTGTGCTTATCTCTGCAAAGCCTTGATCATTTGTGCTTTTAGTGCTCAGTGAGCCGAGCTCCCAGTGCTGAGTCCTGAAACTCCAGGAGGATTTAACCAGAGTTATTGTACCAACTTTCAGCAGGCTTTTCCTGCTCTACAATGAATGTTGCTGCATGCTGTAGAATCCCCATGGTCAGTGGATATATTTGTTCTGTGCTTTTTCTGTCTGTAAAAGAAAACCAAAAAGTTGTTTTAAGGGTATAAAAGTGTTTCACTGCTTTCTGTTTAAATCAGGCTGCCTTTCAAGATGGCATTTATTCCACTCAAATCCCAGCCCTCCTGAATTTCAGTGCTAAAGCTCTCAGGCTGTAACCCTGTGCCTTCCCATTTGTGTATTCTCCAGAGCGTGTCATGGTGTAATATCGGTGGCATTTTAATTGCAGTGAGGTCAAGAGGGAGCTCTCTGTGCAGTCCTCCCTGTGCCAGGGCTGCTCACAAGGCACCTGCCCTGGCACTAACAGGGTCAGGCTCCAGTGGGAGCAGTCATACCTCCCTTCTGCTCTGGGGACTGAGCTGGGCAGGAGCTGCAGTGAGAAAATCACTTAGCAAGGAGCCAGCAGCAGGGGAGAGGTCAGTGCTGTGGTTTTTAGGCTGCTGGCAGCCAAGCAGTGAGGAGTGGTGACTGTAAGGATCAGTCTGGGAGCTGTTCCCAAGGCAGGGAGCACAGCACACAGATCCCCAGCTCCCTGCTGGCTTCCCCACAGGGGTGAGAAGCACTCCTAGGTGTATTTGCACCACGTAAATCAAGTAAGACTGCCCTAGTGGACATAGCTGGGTGTTTTTCAGACCTGCGGTGGATTTGTCTTGCTTAGGGTTTGGCTTGTGGTGAGTTGGGCTGGGTTATCTCTGCCTGGTTTAGGTGCACTTTCAGTTCTGAGTCAAGCTCTGAATAACAGCGTAGGAGGCAGCTGGATGAACCCCAATTCAACAAATCCTTACCTGTCAAATATATATTTTTTTAGGGTGCCATAAAATTATTAAAGCAAGTGTTAAACCCATTTCCAGCTCCATTGCTTTGTGGGCTAATGAGCTGGAAACAATCTAACCCTTAATGGCACTCACAGAGGTCGGAGGTGCCGTAGGCTCTGCGCTCTCTAACCAGAGGTTTGTTTGGTTAGCAGGGACACTGCTCTTACTGGGTCAAAATGGTCAAGCTGGACTTGCTGGGAAAGCAGGCAGTGAGCCCAGAGCAGTGACCTGTGCAGCCTTTCCCTCACTGCAAGACGTGCCTCTAAAAACCTGGGATTGGGAATTAAGGCGCTGCAGAAGGTGGTGCTGCCTGTGCTGCCACGGGATGGTTTGCACTTAAATTCCTCCGTGCTGCCTTCCAGGCCTCTCACAGTAACCCTTTGTTTCTCATTAGTGTCACACAAATAAATGGACACAGTAGAACTAAAACTTGGTTTTGGGAGAAGAGCTGTCTCACAGCTGGCATTAATGGGCTTAATTTAGTGACCTGCTTTGACAGTGGAGCTGTTAGTTGAAATGGTACCAGGCTTTTACTTAATATTTTTCTCAAGCCTTAAGTACATCCGTGGGGTTATGGAGTGCAATCTGACAAAACGATCCTGTCTGGATGGGGAGTAGCTGTGCCTGGGGCTGCATGGCCTGCGCTCTCTCAGCTGAGTAGATGGGGAAGCACTAAAAACAAAATCTGAATCCTGGTGTGGTTTTTGAAGGTGGATGCATTCTCTTGGAGTGCTGTTGCATCAAAGCTCCAGCTTTTCCTTCCCTAGGTCAGTCTCTTTTCTCAGGTAACAAGTGACAGGATAAGAGGGAATGGCCTCCATTTGTGCCAGGGGAGGTTTAAATTGAATATTAGGAAATCTGTCTTCACCAAAAGGATTTTCAAGCACTGGAATGGGCTGTCCGGGGCAGTGTGGTGGGGTCACTTAAAAATCATGTAGATGTGGCACTTGGGGACATGGTTTAGTAGTGGCCTTAGCAGTGCTGGGGGAATGCTGTGGAGGTCTTTTCCAACCTAAATGGCTCTAGGATAATAAGCTTAATTAGTGAGTGAATGTGATCTGTGTGTTTGTTTGTAACAAGTCTCAAGCTGGGTTAACCCTAACCTGGTATTACCCAAATTGCTGGGAAGTGTCCTGGGCTGCAGGGCTTGCCAAGAGGATCGGCATTTGGATCTCAGGCTAATATTAAACCACATTTGTGCCGTGCCAAAATCAGTCTCAAACTGCAGATCCCACAGGCCTGATTTCTGTGTGTGGGGAGGAGATGAGACACATCCCAGTGTGCCTCTTGAAGAAGGGCTGAGCTCTTCATCCTTCACCAGGGATCGAAAACACCTGAGGGCCAGCAATGCCTGAATTGTTCTGCTTTGAAAGTTCCCTTTTTGTTACTCCTTAAGGTTTTTTAAATGCATTTCTTCCCCTGCTTTGTTGGGCAGACCGAGGCTGCACACTCTGCGATGGTGACATTGCCTCAGTCCTGTGAGTGCCTCAAAGGCAGCTGGAGGTCTGGAAGAGGCTGCTGGCAGATCTCAGCCAGTTTGTCACACCCACTCAGTGTCATCTGTTGGTCCCCTCTTCTGCCCCCTTGTCTTTGGAGGGGGTGTCTCATCAGAGGGATGTTGTTGCAGTGAAAGTCCCCGCGGGACTAACCCAGGAAGACCAACAGCAGCGTTAACTTCCAAAGGAAATGTCATTCTACATGTTCATTTCTTAAACTGCGGGGTTTTATTTTAATTCCAGGCATTTAAATAGAGACTGTGTGGTGCAAAACCACATAAACACCAAATTAATATTGTTCGTTTGAATTGTCCTCAGCATTGCTAGATATTTATCCCCATGACCAGTGAGACTCCAGCTGCTTGAGAGGTTAATTTCTTCAGTGAGTAAATCTTATTTTATCTCCATGGTGAGTTCTGTAATTGTTATTAAATGTAACGTGCATGCACAGATGCTGAGCATGTGTTAACAATTAAAAAGAGGAGAAAAAGGACCTTTGGTACAAGAGCATTGCTTATAAGCAGAGCAGACTTGCTGTGGGACTTGTGGAGAGCTGTTTTCTAGGGAACAGGTTGTGCCCCTGTTTGCCACCACGGGCAGATCTTGTTCTTCTCTGCTCAATTTTCTTTTTCTATAAAATAGTGACTAAGCCCACTTTACAAAACTATTTGGTATCTCCAGCTCCACAGTGAGAAGTAGCCATAGCAGTCACTAACAGGGGATAAACAAAACTTCTGGGACAGCAGAGTGCTGGGTGCAGAGCTGTGCATCCCGAGAGCTGGAGTTTGATGCTTTTTTTCCCTCAAGTGGCTGAATTTCCTGCAGGTTACAGTCACTCTCCCAACTCCTGTGCAGTGGTGCAGTGCTTTGCAGGCTGTCTGTGCTGACATGACATTTTTGCCTTTAAACCTTGTTGTGTGTTTGTTTGCTCAGCAAATCCACGGAGCGTGAGAGCTCTGTGGGCACACTGTGCTTCCTGGGAGCCCCTGCACTGAATGGGAGCAGGGCACTGTGGCCAGGAGCCAGGAAGGCTGGCTTGAAACCTGGGGGCAGAGCAGTAAATCTGCAGGAATGGACAGGCTTGGATTGTCTGTTATGTAAGGATTTTATTTAATACTCTAGCCACTCATCTACAAGAATATTATTGATTCGAGACTGCCAGCTGGTCAGGTTGATTTATGTCCTAAACTGAAAAGCTTTGATAAACACCGAATATCCCCAGTTTTCTGTAATACCTGGACTGGTTTGGGGTGTTCCAGGTAGGGCTGTGCCCCTCTGTGTAATCAGGCTGGATTTAGGGGAGTCTGACCCCAAGGGTCTGTTCCACGCAGTTCAGGGATGTGTCCCACCACTGCAGTGGGATGGAGGGTAGGAGCTGAGCACCAGCTCACCCCGAGCTCCAGGCACCATAGGCTTGGCAGCCTGGGAAGAAACCCCTGTCCCAGCAGTCTTAAGTGCCTGCCTCATCCCAAAGGCTGTGAGCAGGGGCTGCTGGTGTCACTCCCTCCCTGCCTGACTGCTTTCAAGTGGAGAATTCAAAATCTGGCCTCGATGGACAACACCCTGGAGTGCTGGGGTTGATTAGGGACTCACCAATGTTCTATAAAAAAGCCCCAAAGTGACCTCCAGTCTGCCCTGGCTGCCACATTCCTCTCCTGCCTCTGCAAGTGACTTGCTGTGTCTAATCTTAGGAAAGTTACTTCATTTACCTTTTCCTGTAACTACAGTGGGAGAGTGTCTGTGCCGGGTCAGCCCCAACATCCATTTACGCAGTGGATGTGATGCTTCCCCAGAGTGCTCCTCCAGCCTTTGACAAGGAGCTGAGTGACTCCTTTCATCTGGGCTGTTGGGGTTTGATGAGCTACAAAGGAATCTGTTGAGATTCCTGACAAAGGACACGTGTCCATTGCTGGGGCAGGGCTGGTGTGGAAAAGGAGCTATTTTGGTGGCCCACTCATTCGTATCTGAGTCAAAGCTGTTGTAGCAGTCATAGGACTGCTAGAGCTTTGTGAGCTGATTGTTTCTTACTCTTTGGAGAATGAAAACGGTTAGGACTCAGTTTTGCTTGCTGATGGAAATCACTCAGCAGGGCAAAGCATTAGCAGCAAGTGCAGTGAAACTGGTGACCGTGGTATTGGCAGCGTGACCTGCCCTCCAGCAGCTTTGCCACAGCTGTCCCTGGTTTGGAGAGCAGCCCCTTCTGCTCTGCAAGCCTGGCTTGGTGTGCAAACACACAGAACAGGCAGCAAACAAGGCACTAAAATGCCTCTGTGTGAGCCACAGTGGTGTCTGCAGTGAGATCCCTGCGGCCTGTGCACGGTCTGTCCTGCAGCTCAGGGCTCTGTGACAGGATTCGCCTGCATCAAGGGGGCTGCCAGCAGCCCTGCTCTCAGCATCTCACCCCATCCCTGCTAGGTAAATGCCTCGTGTTCCTTGCTGCCGTGTTACCCAGTGCAGGCAGCACCTTGAGCTGTGGTGCTTGACTCCTGATTTGCGGTGTGAGGGAGCGAGGAGGCAGCAATTGGCCCCTGTTAACCCATGAATTGTGGTCCACAAAATGCACGGCTGCCCTGGAAGCCCTGACTATGCTGTGGACACAAAGCGAGGCGGTTGCTGAGCAGTGGTTGTTGAAGCTTCTGTCCCTGGCTCCACCCTCCCTGTTATTTTTTGGTGCTCCAAAAGCCTCACGTCATTTTGCAGAAGTGATTGTAGCCCCTCAGGATCACATGAACACTTCAGCAGAGTCACTTCATTACAAGCTGCTGTTAAGATGCAAATAAACCCTCCTAATGCAGTAACTCCAGCACTGCTACACTTCATAAGTCAGCATAACTGCTTCCACAGGGCTGGAATTGCAGGGCAAAGGCTCTCCAACTGCAGAGCAGCTGCGGCGCCGTCCAAGCCAACTTGTGCAAAGTAAAGGTGCTGATGCAGCTTGAGAAGAGGTGATGACACTGGTTTTATTGATGCAGGGTTGAGCCCAGCCTCTTCTTTAAACCCGTGTGTCTGCTTGGGTGCTGTTGTAGTAGGATAGGTTTGGAGGGAATAAAGAGTATTCCTGTTTGAAGAACTTTTATGCATTTGGGGGCCAAGACTCCCTGTTCATCCTCTGCTCATCTCCTGAAGCTGGCTGCTCTTCATCCTGGACAGAGGCTTTGTGCTCTTCAGCAAGAGGCAAAGCTGCCAACTTTGGGATCAGTATGAGGGGTTTGCAGTGCCTCGAATTCCCTTGGACCATCAAGAGCCAGCCCTTTTCCACCCCACCTTCACAGCGAGCATTTCAGCCCGAGTGGGGCTGACAGCTGTATTAATGTGGTCCTCTCCTCTGTGGGGCTGTTTCTGACTCTCCTGTAAGGCAGATCCAGGTTGTCCTTCTGGCAGGAGTGTCTGTCTGCCCGTGAGACAGATGGAAATGGTTAACCAGAGCTGCTAGTCCTGGGGAATTGCTTCAGCAGCACTTACGCCTGACTAATATCTGTTTCTTTCCTTCTGCACTCTGCCTGTCACTCCAGATGGGAGAGGACACTCCGTGGGTAATTGGTTCCTGTTCCCTCTGTCTTCCTCCTTCCCTGTTACTCACACGCATCCCTGTTACCATCTCTTCCATCATTCTGAGTTTGGAATAAAGTTATGATTTGGGCATCTCGCAGGAGGAAAAACAGACCTGGAGTTCCTGAATGGGGAAAGCATCGCTGCCATGGGAGGGTGACAGGCGAGAAAAACAGAAAAAGAGACTTTGTGCTGCTGCAATGGGAAGTGCAGCCCGGATCTGATGTGGAAGTGATCAGTTCTTTATTAACTTCCCCCCTTTAACTTCTGGTGCAGTAGAAATGCTGTTACTTCTCTCTCCACTCAGGGCAGAGCCAGCTCTGCCTGTAGGGACCTGGAGGAGCTGCAGCTCCTTGGCGCTGGCTCTGCGGCTCTGGAGCACATCTGCAGTGCTTGGGCCCGAGCACAGGAGCCAGGAGAGGCTCAGGCTGTGCTCTGCAGAACCCTCCAGCCACTAAAGAGGGGCTGCAGCAGCTCAGAGCTTCCTGGCATTGGAAAGAGATGTTGGGTCCAATCTGGAAACACACGGGGGCTGGTGGTAAATTCGCTGAGCCAGTCAGGGGGTTTTTTCCCCCTCCTCCTTGTGAGAGCTGGAGTGTTAACTCAACCAGTAAATCCAAATTCTGCTTTCAGAATTTCAGGCCCCAAAGCCTGACATTTAGGGGAAATGGAAGACCTGTGGGTAGCTTGAGGAACCCCAATATGTCATTCCTTGTCTCTTGCAGCCAATATCAGTGTACGAACTGCTTCGAGGTTGGGCTCCTACCCTGCAGCTCCTTCTGATGAATGTAGTAGGAAATGGTAGAATAGTTAACATCTGGCTTGATTATGCAGAATTATTCAGTCATTTCCATAATACCCTTTGTAAAATGCTTGCTGCTTGATAAACCAGCCTTTCTGCTGCTGCAGACAACAGTAGCAGAAATCCTCCGTGCACACAATAATATCTGGAAATGAACTGGATTCTTTCTTTTCCCCTGGACTTCACTGCCTGTCAATATGAAGCATGAAGTTCATCTGCATGCAAGACTATGAGTAGGGATGAGGTGTAATAGTTGCATTTATTACTCCTCAGTGAGCCAGTAACAAGATGTAAATGATCTGATATATTAATCTAAACTGTGGCTTGGCTTAGAGAGCAGTCAATAGAACAAAACTCTGCTCTGTCAGGCTGTTTCTGTGGGGGAAACTTGACAGTGTAATAAGCCTTATTTTATAAGCTCAGTATTAATTGGATTTCCATCCTCTGGCTGGCTTCCTTTGGTCTCTGACTGATCCTTCTTTTGACTTTGGAATCACTCACTGTTATCTGTTGTTTCTTAAGTCAGCTGAGCAAAACTGGACAGCAAGAGCCTGGCTTGCTCCAGGAGAGGCGGCTCTTGAAAAAGATGAAGAATCTCCTCAGCTTCTGCCATGACCTCAAGTAGGGATAAACTGAGTCCCACACAGGAAAAAAGCTCTTAAGGCTTCTTAACAAAAAGCAAATTGTGGTATGTTCTTCTCTAGCACCTACTCAGGGTGGCTAATGTTGCATCAGGTGGCTCCTGTGGGGACTAGGGGAAGGAGAGGTGCCAGGGGATAGAAGAGAGATCCAGGGAAGCACAGGGATTTGTCACATTTTACAGGTTTTATGGAGGCTAGTTATCATCTGGTAAGTCACTGTCTTACACCTTTGCTGCTCTTCTCAGGGCAATTTATCCTTTTTATCTGTGCTCTGATGGAGAGAGGTATGAAGCTTTATGGTATCTCTTGACCAGCATAAAACACATTTGCTGTGAGATCTCTCAGGGAACAGGCTGGAAGGGATGAGAGCAAAGTTAATTTCCAAGTTTTTTGTGCAGAGGGAAAAGGTCAGAGCCTTTTTGGCTCTGAGCGTGGGCACTCCTGGAAGCTTCTCCTTCAGCTATGTGGTGCATTTGTTCAATATTCTGACACATCAGCACTTATTTGAGCAACATATCTGGAGCCTTTGTTGACCCAGTTTGTCACATGCTCTTTTAAAAGCAAACTAACTCCCCAAACCCTCATCAAATGGAAGAGCAGAACCATCCACGAGGTGAGCTGTGATGTTCTGGTCTGCCAGTCCAGCCTTTTCCTAATGGGGCTGGCTCCTACCTCACCCCTGCGCTGGCATCATCCTCTGTGCACGTTGTCAGGTCATGTTCCTTGTCTGAATGTGACCCAAAAAAACCCTGTTCTAGGCAAAAAAATTATCCTGGTCTTCAGAAGAAAAGCCCGGGACACAGATAAGCCTGGAGATGTCTCTGCAGTGAATAACCACTGCAGATCTGTGCTTGTTTCCTCCTGGCTATCAGTCATCTGTTAAGTGCATTTTAAATATTCACAGGAGTGATGTTGCACTTGCAAACAGTGCTCGTAGCCAAGCCTGGGAGCCTGTCCTGATCTCTGAATTCTCCTGAGCGTGTAGAGTGATGGGGAGGTTTGAAAAATGGGCTTTGTCACTGGGAATGTGGTCTGGGTGCTTTGTAAAGGGAACTTGAGTGGGGACAGCTTCTAGGTGGGCTGCAGAAGGGTTTGGCAGAAGGGCCCATTTTTTTTTTTAGTGTTTATGGAGGAATGTTTCAGTCACTTCAGACTGTGGATGTGTAGCTTGGCAGAAATTGGTACTGAAATAGCCTGGTGCACCTTGAGGTCTCTTTGCTGTTGGAGTGCCCATTAGACGATGAAGCTGTTTCTTCCCTGTCTGAGGGAGGGGAGCGTCTTCAAAGCCCCCTCTCGGAGCTGTTGTAAGAGGCAGCACGGATCCCGTTCTCTTTCTCCCTTGTTGTTGAAAAGAGCCGCGTGTCGGAGGAACACAGCCAAGATGCTTTGTGTTTGCCCGTGGTTCGTAGCTGTTCCCTAGAAAACTAAAGCTTTCAGGAAGTGAACCTTCCTGTCAGTTTTATTTTTATGCCATTTCACACTTACCCCACTGGGTTTTGTGGAGCTGCTTGGGGCCTGCTGGCGGCAGCAGGGCTGGAGGGGAAGCACCGATGCATGAAACGTGAAGAAAGGAGGTTTTGGTGCAGAAACAGACGCAAGAAGGGATGGATTTTTGTTCTTATTAACCTGCAGAACGCTCCTGTCCACAGTGAATGCGTGGGGTAGCTCTCCAAGTATTTCTGCTCACACAGCAGCAAGCAGCCCCTCTGTTCCCTGTGCTTTCCCAGCACTGCATTTCCGTCTGTCCTGTATGCAGGAGCGATCCGTGCTCGCGGCGCGCGGGCTCCGCTCCGGCCATCTGACACTTGGCTTAAATGATCTCGGTCTTCCTCTCCTCTCTCTCCTTCTCTCTTTCAGCTTGGCAGTGACCTTGGCGGGGGCATTGGAGGAAGCCCGGCAGTAAGTGCCATTCCATTTTTTTCCCCAATTTCCAAAGCTGCTCAAAGCTCAGGGTTTTTCAGTGTAACCTCACCCGTTATGTGCTGGAAGGTGCTTTTTAAAGCCCCGAATATGTTTGAAAATGGATAAATGCAACTGAAACACACGGGTCCCCACCTATGTTGATTTGAGTCCAGCTGCCACCTGGGCTTTCCTGAGAGCAGCCAGGGCCAGAGCTGTTCACTCTCTCTGCTTAGCTCTTCTTCCTCAGAGCTTTTAGTTGGAGCACCAGCGTTAACCCTGGCCGTGCCTCATCCTTGTGCAACTGCTTTAGCAGCTGAAAGGCCAAGGATGCTCCTCCCTACTCACAAAGCCTGGTCTGTAACCCTAACCCAGTGTCACCACAGACTTGCCTGAACTCAGTGCTTTCTCCTCCCAAACTCCACATAAGATTTTCTCCTGGACATCAGGGTCAGGTGTTCTGAGGTTTCCCACTACTTGTGGTCAGTGCTGCCACCGGCCACCTCCTCTGTGCCTCTGCTTTGTGAGTGTGCTTGTGCCTACAGCCAGGGCATGGGAGAGTTTCAGCCTGCTTTCAGAGCACCCTTGGCTTCCAGCTCATAGCAGCTTCTTCCAGTAAAGCATGGAAAGGAAATGAAACATGACTTGGAGATGCAGTGGGCAGGAGGGAGTGTGCTTCCAACCCACAGCCAGAAGTGGTGTGCCCTAGAAAGCTCCAGTCCCTCTTCCCAGGACTCTGTATCCAGTGAGGAAAGCTATACTCACTCTGGAGGGAGGGCTTTTCAGAGACCCTTGTTATGGCTGCAGTCATTTCTCTCTCCTCCTTTCCCTGCGAATCTGGCATTCCTTTCTTCCTTCAGCACGAGGGCAGATGAGAGCCAGTGGCACAGTGCACCTGTACACCCAGGCAGCCCTCAGCAGGACATGGGAGATAGTTCCTGTGGTGATCATACCTACAAAGCCAGGTCTCTGCCCTCCTGGGCCAGCAAAAACCCCCCAGGCAGTTCTGTCCTGCTCACTCTGCCTGTTTCTGGGCTGCTGGCTGGGGAATCCTGTTCTCAAGCACAGCATTCATCCTGCTAGGAAGAGAATTTGGGAGTGTAACTTGAGTGTGACTGTCCCATCTGAAGCTGGGCACTTAAAGGCTAATGTTCCAGCTTTGGTGCCCTCATTTAAGTCCTGGGAGGGAAGGATTGCCCGTCTTGCAGGAAGGTTGTCCTCTGGCAGACTCTGCTTCATGTAATGAACCTTTTGGGCCCCAGTGCTGAGAATGCAGAGCTCTGGCTTTGGGTGGGAGTACACAACATGGTCATGACTCCCTTGCTATCTCTGGATATGTAAAATCTTGCAGATTCCTGAAGGCTGACGTAGTTGGGGGAAGATTTGAAGCATTTGCTCTTTTCCCTGGGTTTATGTAGGGTAGATCCACAAAGCCTATTGTCTTAGGAGAAGGAGATATGGAGAAGAAAGATTCCTCTACAGTGGGAATAGATAACTGGAGCTATAAAAAATGATGTGGAAGCTTGGTTGAGGTGACAGCCGAGTGCAGGGATTAGCTGCCAAGAGCTTTGGAATTCAAATGCATAATTTAGCACTATTGATAAATCAGTGAGGAAGCTGCAAATGGCTTTAAAATATTTAGGATATTGCCCGAGTTCATGCTTTATTTAATAAGTGGTGCTCACACGTGATGTTAATGAGTGCCTGTTCTTTCTGACTCCTCCAGGTGGGACAGACCTACATTCCCTCCTCTGTGCCAGCCACCTTTGCCCCTTCTCCCACCCCAGCAGTGGTCAGCAGTGGACTCAACGATCTCTTCGAGCTCTCGTCCGGCATAGGGATGGCTCCTGGAGGATATGTGGCTCCCAAGTCTGTACGTAAGGAAAAACAATCATCCCCAGTTTATTGCCTTCTCTTGGGCTACAGATCTGACATTTCTCACTTGTCCCATTTATTGTGGGCTTCTGGTGCTAAAAGTTCAACTCAGTCCCATTAGGGGTGCCCTGGGCTTTTCAACTGTGTGTTGGAGACCATGTTAGTTATTAGTTACAGACTTCTGGCATTTTAGCAGTTCCCTCATTTTACCTGTGGCCGTATTTCTCTAAAGAATGGCTTAGATAAGATCCGAGGCTTTGAGTTGTGTCAGAGCAGCTTTCCTGCACACCTACTTCTTAACAAGCTTCCCCAGGAAACTGAGGGCAAGATCCAATTTGCAACAACTTTCCTAGCAGGTTTGTTTATTTGGAGGAATCCAACGCGACAGTGGAGATAAAATCGTGTGATCGGGATGATGATGCCACAGTGGAATGCAGAGAAATGTTCTGTCAGCGACAGAGATCGCAGAGGCTTTGGCTGAAGCGTGAAGTTGGGAGGGATCATGAGACACAGAACGTGGTTCTGGAAACTGGCTGTGGAGCAGCCACAGGGAGCTCAGGCTCCTGAAAGGGAATAAACAAAAATTAGCACTTAAATAGTCCATGGATGGATAATCTTAAGCCACCCTCTGAAATCGAGGGTCTCGAGGTACTGCAGACCATACTCAAAGCTTTTGGTCCTTGCAATTATTGCACCATGTATAAGACCAAGTACAAAAAACCCCAAGTAATTTTGAGCTAAGTACTGCCTCATTTTGCACCACTCAGATTTGGGTCTGGGTTTTTCCCACAGAGGTGATTTGGGAATCCAGAACCCAGCAGATAATAGTATCAGCCCTGTGATCTTATTTGGTTCAAACTTTAGTATTGTCCTGCCTCTAATAGCCCAGCCAGCCCTTGGAGAAGGCTGTCCAGCAGCAGACTGGGTGAGTCTCACGTTGGTGTGATGGACACAAGCTGTCACTGCTCTTGTGCACACTAATGCTGTAGTAATTTGATTTCTTATGTGAGTGCTGTGAACAAATACAGATTAGGAGCAGCAAGCTTTATTCCTCAGTGCTCGGCTCCATCCTTTCAACACCCCATGTCCCGTCTTCCCTGTAGTGTTTCTTTAGCCTTTGTGGGCTTAATGTGCCGATGTAGCTGGATTTCTGAGCTCAGGACTTCTGTTTATTGGAAAACTGTGCTTGTTTGTTATCTTCAGGCCAGGCTGCTCATGCTGAATGACATCTCTTGTGTTCAAGGTTTGGCTGCCCGCAGTGAAGGCTAAAGGATTGGAGATCTCAGGCACGTTCAGCCACAGGCAGGGACACATCTACATGGAGATGAACTTTACCAACAAGGCTTTGCAGCACATGACTGACTTTGCCATTCAGTTCAATAAGAACAGGTAAGAAATTAATAGCAATGCAGTGTGTTCAATGGGAAAGGAGTTTGTGCCTACACTGCTAAATTTAGGGAGGGCTTGTGCTTAGGTGTATAACGCAGTCATGGAAATAGCTTGACCTCTCCATCACACCAAAATTGTGTGAAAGGGCTGAAAACACGGACTGATAAATCTGAGAGGAAACAGGCAGCAGACAGTCCCAGCTCTGAAACAGCATCTGCCCCGTTTAACCTCTGTGGAGTTTTTCAGCAGCCTCATGAGTTGTTAAGCAGGTTGGTGGGTTTATAGCCAGTGAGGGCCCTGGGGAAAACAAGAGCACAGACAGGCAGGATCTGAGCTGCACGAGTGATGCCTCTACCTCCTGACTTAACTGCTGTGCTGCCCCTCTGTCTGGAAGCACAGGGCTCCTTAATAAAGCTGCTTGTCAGTGAAGGAGCTGCAAGTTGGGAGCCTGTGGCACACGCTCTCCCTGTAATAGGCAGCAGAACAATTCTGTCAGAAGCAGCAGCCACTTGAAAGTTTAGAGCTCGGATGATACAATTCAGATGGTTCTTGGAAACCCATCTCAGCCAAAGGACACGACATGGCAGCACAGCCACGGTGTCTTCCCACAAATAGCCTTTCCAGAGAGTTTATCCTGTGCTTTGCTGTGTGTTATCTTCAGCAAGGACCGGGCTACTTCTTATCGAGACTGCAACGAGTGACTGCAATCTTGTGACTGACATCTTCTCTGTATTTCTTAATATCACTTCCCTGGAAAAGGGTTCTCTCTACTGAAGATCCACTGAAACCATCTCTTTAATCTCACTGTTAGCCTTGCAAATTCAGGATTTCTTGGGACGAATAAGATTTACTTAGAAAAATCATTACGCTAAGTAAGTCTTAGTAAATGTTCTCCCTGGACTGCCATATTTTCTGGAGAGTTTTGCTAAGCTGCTGTATGCGAATGTTTCATGCAAATCGGCCTGGAAAAAAAGGCATTTTGTTTGGGATTTTTTTTTCCCCCCATACATCAAGCTGTGTTTTAGCCACACCTATGTGATACTTTGAGGATGTAGAAAGTTTAAATACTGTACAGCAAACCAGCAGTCTTTCCTCTTGCAGCACAACCTACTACTATTTGCTCTTCTACAGGTGCTGTTCTCCTGTCACTGCTTTCCGCTGTGCCTGGTGCATTAGAAAGAGCTGCAGAGGGCTGGTTTTTTAAGTGTAAATATTAAAGTTTGTGATTGGGAAGTTTTTATTGCTTTCCCCTCCTTTCTTGCTGCTGCTAATCTCATTCACTGCAGTCTTGGGATAAAGCATTAAAAAAAAATAAAAGAAAGCTAAAGCTCTGGTGTGCTTTGATATCCCAGCCCCTTAGTAACAAACTGCAAGTTTGGTTTTCCTCTGAGTCCTGGGGAAAACACGAGGGTTTGTGTCCTCCAAGGTGAAATGGCTGCAGAAGGCAAATCATGTGGCTAAGCCCTTGCTAGGAATATTCCTATTTCAGCTCCCTAGAGCTGAAAACTAAGGAGAACGAAGAATGGGGCATTTATTGGTTTCTGAAAGAGTGACAAACCTGATAAATGTGGCTGACTGTGCAGAGACAGCATCAGGTTTTTAGTGAATGAAATAAAAATACACACCTATCCATCCTGCGAGTGCCCTGAGACCTCTGAGCTGATGTGAATTCTGCTAAAGAGAAATCCATTTATGAGTGGACGCCGAAACACCTGGGCTTCCATCTGCTTTTGGAAAGCAGCTGGTCCATGGTACAGGAGTGCTGTGTTAAACGTGAGCTGTTTTCCCTCTTCTCCACACTGAGCAGAGGTGCCTGTGGAATTAAATGTTCCTTGGACTGCACAGGCAAGTAAACATTGCTGGGACACATCCCCAGTGAAGGAGCCTCCAACCAAGCAGCTGAGCCAGGTGCTGTCACTCAGGACCAGGCAGCTGGATGTGTTGATTCGTTTGTTCTGCAGTGCTGTTCCAAGCCACATGTTCCTCCTGGGCTGCTGTTTGTTCTGTGCTGGCTCCAGTTCTCTCTGCCACAGCTCCCGGGGATGCAGCAGCCGTGCAGTGTGTGATACACCCTACCTGCAGTGCTCTGGGGCTCAGGGAGAGAGAATCAACACCTGCCTCTGAGTCCAGGTCATTCCTTGCTGGGCAGGCTGGTGCTCAGCACACAGACCAGTGCCCTGCAGGAAAAGGGGAAGTTCCCAGGAGCTGGTCCCTGGGACAGGATGGTGAATTTGTCAGCAAGATCACCCTGAGTGAGTTTCCCGTGCCTTGTACTACTTTGTCTGCTCATTTGAACAGTGTTCCCTCCTGGGAACAGGAGTAACAGCAGGGGCAGCTCAGGAGTAGTGGGAAGATGAGCCAGGTGATGCTTGACAAAAGAAACATGATATTTTGGACATACTTTGCACAGTGCAGGGCTGCTCTCATCACCTCTGTTTTTCTCTTGCCCAGCTTTGGGGTTATCCCAAGCACCCCCCTGGCCATCCACACACCTCTGATGCCAAACCAAAGTATTGATGTCTCCCTGCCCCTCAACACTCTGGGACCAGTCATGAAAATGGAGCCTCTGAACAACCTCCAGGTAAGGATTGTCTCGTTCTGGGCAGGGGGGAGCTCAGCAGCTGCTCAGCCCAGTTTGTTTGGCCCAACACAGTGTGGTAAGACTCTAATCACAAAATAGCACGTGTAACCAGGCAGACCTCATGGATTTGGGCCTCGAGTCTGGCCAAAACTTAATCCTCTTCCTTTTCCAAGGTTCTCCAAAAGAAACTGAAACAGAAACTTCTTGAATTTTGTGACTTTCCAAACACCTCCAACCAACTGCTTGCATCTGTGTAGATTAAGGGCTTTGTTCCTGTAACACTGTTCTGTAAACTGGGCGTGGGGTTTGGCTGGACTTAAGAACTGGAGCAGATCTGAACAGAGAAAGAACCTGTGGTGGAGCAGGCAGAGACAGCTGTCAGTAAGAATTGAGGAAATTAAAGGAATTTCAGGAAAGATGGCAACTGCTGAGTGATTAATATTTCTCTAGTGCTCTTAAATTCCAGGGTGCTTCACAAAGGCACATCCCTGCCCCAGATAGCTTAATCCAAGGCAAACAGTGTGTTCCAGGAAAGGCAGAGGAGAAATGACGTGAGTGGCTAATGTTTCATTAATGAGGGTGTTGGTGCATGGCGGGGACAGCACTCCCTGGAGGAGCCTCTTTATCAGATTGGGGCTGTCAATCTGATAAAGACAGGACAGATCTAGGGAGATGTTCCCTTCTGCTTTGGACCAGAGACTGTCTCCCATGGTCTGGAAGTCATCAGGCAGACAATTCTCCCTGGAAGGAGGTTCTTCCCCACTGCTGCCATGTGCAGCCACTCTGTGGAGTGGAGGTCAGCAGCTCCTGCCTCTGTTCTGGGTCCTCCGGGATGATTTTCCCAGTATCCCAAAATGCAGTTAACTTGCACTGCAGGTCTCTCTCTCACCTCAGGTCTCCAGGAGGTGGGACTGGGTTGGGTTCCTGCAGAGTAGCAGTCCATAGAGGGGAATATTTTGAAGCAGCTCATTCTCTTTTTAGTTGAAGAGAATGCAATGGAAGTTACTATTTATTCTGTCTGAGCAACTGTTTTTTCCTCTTCTTTTGACTTCCATTCTGGGGCTTATGACTTATTGATGAGTCTTTGGGCAAACAGCTTGAAATAGCTTCTCTGGCACTCAAAGGAGCAGTCCCACACTCGGGCTCCGAGCACAGTCATGCGACGGGGGAGCCCACAGACAGTGAATGAATTCCATGGCCTGTCTTCCACAATTGGCCCTTCCGGCCTCTGGAAGAGCTCGATTCCCTCTGCAACCAGGGCGTGAAGGTGAGGTGGCATTTGGGTCAGCTGTGGTGAAATCTGGCTCCTGCTCTGAAGGGAATGTGGAGGTGACAGTCCCAGTCAGCCTCCACAGCACTGGGGACTCTCAACAAGGCAGCCTCAAGTCGCTGCTTCCTTTGATCAGGAAGGAAGTGAAGTATTTGGGTTATTAAATCTCTAAAGGGCTTGGAACACAGTTTGTTTCTTGTAGCATCTCCTGCTAGAACAAAGCTAAGAGAAAACATGTGAGGAAACCTCCAGCTACCTTCTATTGAGACAGTGGAGCATTCATTAGTGCCAGACTCAGTTGTTAATTTGCTAAAGCTCTCATTGCCATAGAAGCTGGCTGCCCTTTTACAATTGGGGAAGCTGCCATATGGAGTAATAGTATATTTCTCTGCAAAGAGTTGAATCACAATAGCAGATGCCAAGTTAAAAAGAGCACTCCCCTTACTTTTTTGACAGCAGTGGGCTTGATGGAGATCTATCAATGCCCTGACAGCCAAGGCTCTGGTTTTGTTTTGTGGGTTCATGTGGAAGGGATTTGTCTTGGAAAGGATTTGTCTTGAAACATTCAGAAATCGCTTTGCTGACCTACTTAGGGAACAATTTACAGCATAATATAGGAGTAGGGAATACAAATGTTCCTGTATTCATTGAAGAACCAAAACACTCATCAGGTTGAATTTACTTAATGTGGTTTTTTTTTTCTCAGCTAGGGAACATTGAAGCAGATGCAGGGCTGGTTTGAACCTGAGGACCTTATGTTCATCTCCTGTTGTGGTGGGAGTTTTTTGGTTTTAGTAACAAGAAGAATAAGTCCTGAAGTAACCAAACTGAAAGCTTTCAACTTTTTGTCATGTTAATTAGACACTTCAAAGACTAGTTGTACATTCCTTAGGCAACTATTTCAGAAGTAATGAATTCATGTCTTGTTCGGGTTATTTTTATTACCATTTCTAATCTTTCACCCAATACAGCTCATTTAATCTTGACATTTGTAATCAAGGAGAGAAACTAAAATATTTGACAAGGTAACAAAAAAGACATTTTTGCAAGAAGATGAGGAAGACTGAAATATTTTCAGAGGCTTACTTAGGTAAAATATAGCTGAAGAGTCTTGTGTTTGCTAGTCACCTTGCATCTCATGATGCTGAATACCAGGCTTCTCCCTTGCATCCCAAAGTAATCATGATCATTTTCTTGACTTGTTGACCCAGCTTTAACCCCCAGTCAAGCAGAGATTTATCCAAAGGGTAAAGCTGGACTGGACACAGGACTGCAGGGCTGAACAAACCCCAGTACCTGCTCTCTGGTTCATCTTTCTCATTTCTGTCAGATTAAAAAGCTGCTGCCAGATTAAAAAGCTGCCTTTAGAGTGTGCCTGTTGGTAAAGAAAATCTGACTCAGTTATTTGTGTGCTTCTAACTTCTGGTGGGGGACACCCTCGCAGTGCCTGGTCAGCATTTTGGGGGCTGCCTGGTGCTTCTGGGGCCTGTGGTCCCCTGCCCTCTGCAGAACATGGCACCAATAAATAACAACAAGCCCTTGCCCAAAGGTCTGTGAGAGGCTGTGTTGATGTTCTGAGTGTTTGACAGCCATGGAGATGTCTCTGGGAGTTGTACAGGTTTCCCTGGCTCCTGTAGTGTTGCCTGTTCACAATCTAGGCAGTGGTGACACTGCTGGTGACATGTGGGCTGCTAGGGTCATACCAAGAGGAAGAGGTGGGCTGGGTGAGGTGTCTTTGCCACCATGGGTGTGAGACCTTCAGCTCTCAAAGAGGAAGGTGGGTTCTGGAACAGGGATTTGCTCTGGTGAGGAATGTTAAGTCTTTCCAGATACTTCTTCAAGTCAAATTTGGAATTTTTCTCAGCCCAGTGCCTGGGCTGAGAGCCTTTCTATGCTAAAGAGAAGCACTATTCCTAATAATTGGCATTTTAACAGCTATGGAATGCTGTGAAATTGAAATACCCATTGGAGCACACGAGAATTGCTCCCCTAATCCTGGAAATGGGTGAAGTGAAGCCAACCTGCTGCCAGAATTTTGGAGCTCAGGCCTGGCCTGTCATGACACAACTATGATAATCTATTCTGTGAGATTGTAGCCCCTTGCAGCAGACAGTATAGTTGAAAACAAGCTGTAGGCACTCGTGGAGCAGCAGCAAGTCTGCCTGAGGCTGGAGCCACTCTCTTGGGATCCACATTCAGAATGCACCATCAGTGTGTCACATTCCCCAGCCTTACCTGCTGTCAGCTGCCAGCCCTGTTTGCTGCAGCTACAGAGCATGCAGCTGAAAAGAGCTTGAATTTTTCAAGCTATTTTTTTTTTTAATTCTGTAAAATGATCTGAGTATGGAAAGGGAAGGATCTGCCAGCTGCCTTTCTCCCTGAAAAGGGGCACTTGGAAACACAGACTTGCTGCTGGGCAGCGTGAGGTGCAGAACGCTTTTGTTTCTTGAAATGAGTTTGGCAAAACGTTTTTGTAGAGACAGAGGAGGAAGGTGCAGCTTCTCCGCTGAGGAAATATCAGTGTTGCTAATGCAGTAGATGATGCTCATCCTTCCAGTCTCAGCTCTGCTGTAACTCCTCACCTGCGCTCCTCCACGCTCCAGCGTCTCGCAGCGCAGAACCGCTGGAGCTCTCATTCATCAGAGCTGTTAATGGATCTCAGGTCACAAACACAGCACTCAGAACTTGGAGACAGATTTCACACATCCAGCTCTCCATGAAAACAAGGCTAGGAATCGTTGTGAGCAGCAATTCCAGCCAGCAGATGTTCACCCTCCAGAGCCTGCTTGAGAAATGACAGAATATCTGCCCCTGTGTGAGCGGTGTCATAATCACTGACCGGCCACCACAGAACACCTGTGGGTAGCTAGATGGGGAAGATGCTTCCTGGGTTTGTTGTCTGGGTTATTCTTTAACAGCCTCTACTTGTGAGAGTCTTATTTCAGCAAAGAACCCTCCTGGGAACACTCTGAATTAAGGACTTGGATCACAGCTTGGCATCTGTAGCCAGTTCCTCACTCGGCTGTGGAAAGCTGTTGGTTTGGGGGTTAAGAGCACGTCTGCCACATGGTACAGCACATTTATAAATTGTACATTTTGAGCTTGAAGTGCAGCAAGGCACACGAGAGCACAACCCTCCCAGTAACTCTTTGTTCCCTGGCCATTGACGTAACCCAGCCTCGCTGTGCGTGCACAGCTCCGGCCCCGGCTGCGGGCTCGTCCCTGTGGGAAGAGCACACGGCTGGCGGAGGCTGCAAGCACCCCTGGGACCCTGAGAACCTTACCTGTCACACAAAATGAAGCAGAGGAGCAGCATTCCCTGGGGTCAGAGCAGCAGACTGGCACAGAACAAGCCGTGACCTTGTGAGGTAAAAAAGACTCTGCAGAGGGGAGTTGTTCTTGCCTTAACAGTTTGGCTGTTACCAGGCTCTAAAGCAAAACCCAACTTAAGTAAATCCTTAATTTAGTGTAGGTGCTAATGGGATTCCAAGTGGGTATGTTGTGTACTTGCTGCTGATGGAAAGCATCTGTGTTGCTTTCAGACTTGACTTTGAAAGTCAGTTCTGTTGCTCAAGTCTGGGATTTAAAGCATCGGAAGCCTACACTGTTGAAGAAAATAACATTGTTCTCATAAGGTACTTCTTCCCCAAAATACCATGTTTGGGCTATTAGAGGGCTGAACTGCAATAAAGCTCAGCAGAAGGGTGCTCGTGCTGCAAGGTGAGCAGATACATTCCAGGGGTTCTTTCTAGAGGTGCTGCTTCCTCTAGTCAGATCACGAACAAGACGTAAGTGATTTGAAACCCTGAGCCAATTTTTAGTGGGCTCACACCTTTTCAACAGTCAAGCATCACACAAAAATCTGACACCTTTTGACTTCTATCCCTCAGAGATTTGTAGGCTGCTTGACTAAATCCACAAGGTACTAATTTTTTTTTTCCTCTCTAAAAGATCACAGATGGAAAGCCATTTTTATTAAAAATGCTTCTGTTTCAACTCTGAAATATCTGAAGCCAAAGGTCTAGCTAAAGATTTAATAGTTCATGTCCAGGTCAGCAGGTTAAAGTTGCAGAGCCATGAGCAAAGTTAGTCTGGACTGGAGGATTTGTTAAATGCAAATAGAGGTTCCTTTCAAGCATGTCAAACCTGGAGAGACTTCTCAGCTCCTGCTGTCAGAGCAGATGTCATTGCCCGTCTCAGGACAATGTTCCCACCTGAGGAGCACTGGATTTTTCGTGGTGAGGCGCTGTTATCACCTGCTCGGCTTTTTGCAGATGCTGCTGTGGTTCTGCTCTCTGCCCGGGGCTGTTTTTGTAGCCTGTCAGGTGGCACTGGATGCTCCTGACGTGGAACATGACCTTGGGAAGCTGTTACCGACTCAGGGGGCCTCTTCTTGCTGTGAGTTTCCCCATCCAGGTGTCTGCAGGTGCCTTTTCATGGACCGGATCTTGTGGAGCGCAGTGGCTGGGGAGGTGTGTGGTGGTGAACGATGGAAGCTCATTTTGAGGAGCTCCCCAGTCGTGTCCTAACGATACAGGTTAAGGAGAGTTTTTTCCATCCCGTGTGCAAAAGTTATTTGTGACAGCTGATTCCTGCATGATTACAGCTGCTAGCAAGGTGACGTGTGATGTCATTCCTGAAGCCAGTGATGCAGTTTGGGAGGAAGGCTGGCATGTGGCTTGATTTTTCTTTACTGGGAAGAAATTGCACTTCAGAGCATCTTAATTGGGTAGCTCTCCAGAGATAGCCAAAGCAGCTTACTCAGTGTGTTTCTGCAGAGTTGAGAAGCAGGTCAGCAGATACCTTTTTATAGCATCCTTATAACTGCGGGGACAGGGCTCGCATATTAATTCGGAGTGTGCCTCTAGAACCGTGACTGGAGGGAAGGAGCTGCCTTCCAGCCCCTCTTGTAGGAAACTGCTGTTGTGTGGCAGCAACAATTAGCTACAAAAGCTAAGTAATCTCTGTTGTTCTAAGGCAAGGCAATTAATCATTAAATCAGACTTGGAAAAGATCTTGGATCACGCAGTGTAGTCCCTGCTATGCTTTTTTGTTTTGCTACAGTTCCTCTTATTGAGAGCATTGTCAAGGCTGATTTTAAATAGTCCAAGCACTGGAGCTTCTCTCTTCCTCAGAGGAATTTAGTGCTGCTTAATAATTCTCACCATCGGTTTTCCCAGACATTTAGCCTAAATTTTCCCTCTTCTGGCTCATCTCCATGACTTATATCCAAGCAGAGCATCTGGAATGGCTACACTGCTCTCCCTCCCCCAGCTCTCCCCTCCCAGACTCGGAGGTGCATTTTTGGCTCCTCACCCAATGTGTTTTATCGTATTTTGCAGAGGTGAATCACTGAAGCCCACCCACCAATCTGCTTTTACCCCTCTGGTGCCTCTGGTTCAAACACTGAACGCTCCAACTCGTGAGCATGACACCAGCAACCAGAGCATGTAACAACTCCCTGTTACAGAGAATCAATCCAAATTTTTTCCTCAGTTGCACCATCATTTACGTGGTTTTAGTGGGCTTTAGACTAATCCCTTCTTAAGCTGGTTTGCACTGTGGGAATTAAGTTTAAGCTGCTACCTTTAGTGATGGCTGAAAAGTAGGAACACCACAGATTGTCACATCTACCTGTCCGCAGTTCTTTGCACTTCTGGGACCTCCCAGTTGCCAGAAGAGTTTGTTTGGGATCTCCTTCCACTTGCCTCTGGCTTGCATGCGTGTCTAATCAGCTGACTGATTCATTCCTCTTCCTTGTCTATCCACAGCTGGTTTTTACCGGCATTTGTGGGTGTCTTTCTGAACTTGCCCCTGTGGGACGATAGATTTTCCCAGCGGGACACCAATATTTGTAATCACTAATGTCAATGAAGTTTGTCTTGGCATAAATCCTTGTAGCAGCAAATTTATTCCTTTGGTTCGGCATTTAGCATGGTCTGGTTTGTGTTTCAGCTGGGTGACAAATTGGAGAACTCCCTGTGGGCTTTTTCAAAGGAAGTAGGAGCTGAAATGGCTCCTGAAATTCCCCACACAACCTCAGTTCTGGGTCTTTCTTACAAGGCTTAAGATTCCTCTGTGGCAGGCAATGGCAGGTGTCTGCTGAGCTGTGCTCCAGTGACAGGCTCTCGCTGTGTGGGCTGACGTGGGGAGAGCATGAGAGGCGTGGAAATAAAGCCCAGAGCTGCCTTCTCCTGTGCTGTGTTGTGACAGGGCACCTCTCAGACCTCCAGTTTGCTCCTGCTTGTCCCAGCAGCTCTCAGCCTGGGGAAAACTGTTAGCAGAGATTAGTGGGGAACATGGCAAGCGCGTGTGATAAAGGCAAAGCAGATAAAGGCAAACTCCCTGGCTGGTGGAGTTTAATGACACTGAGAATTAAGTCTTTTGTCAAGTGATCTTTTGTTACCTGATTGCTCTGTAGCAGGGCTTTCTTCTTCCAGGAATCAACACCCTGCACATATTCCCTGTTTAGATTTCACCGAGGGAAAGGCAGGAGGCTTGGGAGCTGCTGCAAGGAAGACGCAGGCAAGGGACCCACTTGAGGCTTTCTAGAAAGTGTCTGAGCTGAGACAGGATTAATCAAGGAGGTGAAAAATAAGGAAATGAAGGTGAAAATAAAGAATACACAGGGGTTTGGAGCTGGGGAATTAGGAATTACAGAGTGAGGTAGCACGGAGGGGTGATGAAGAAGCTGGTGTGCAATGTGACAGACACGATAGCAGGTGTGTGCAACCAAGAGGCTGGGATGTGCCTGTAAGAAATGAGGAGAAGGAGAGGCTGGACAAGAGCAGGAAAGAGCCAGGATGCTGCTGTGAGCCCCTGGGTGGAATTGGCTCTGAAGCAGCACAGTGAAAGGCTCACAGGAGAAGATTGGGCAGCTTTTAGTGAAAATGGAGCAGGGGACTGGTCCTTGTCTGAAACTGCCCAGGAGCTCAGTACCATCCCTCCAGGGAGTCTCCCATTCAGAGCTGGCCTCTGCTCAGAGAGAGCCCTCCAGGGTGATGAGAGTGCGGGAGATCTTGTGATCCCTTTGGATTTCCAGCTGAGAGAGACTCTTTAACCTCCCTGTTTCTTCTGTAACAGGTGGCTGTGAAAAACAACATTGATGTCTTTTACTTCAGCTGCCTAATCCCTCTCAACGTGCTTTTCGTAGAGGATGGCAAAATGGGTGAGTGCTTGGAGGTGTGTGGTCAGCCTCCTTCAGCCGGGCTGTGCTCCCAGTGCCCCTCTGGGTGCAGTCTCCTGGCTGAGTTTCACCTGTGCCTTGACCTTCAAGCCATTGCATCTCAGCAGGTCTGCTCTGGTGGCCTGTCCCTGTTGTCCTCCAGCTCCAATAGCTGCCAGAACCCAAGTCCCTTCCTCTGATTCTCTCTGCCTGACAAAAAATCTGTTTTCTTCGAAGCTGATTTTTTTATATATTTGTTTGGGTTGGGGTTTTTGTAGTTTTGGGTTTTTTTGAGGGTTTGATTCACTTGAACGGGTCTAGGATTTGCCCCCATACCATTTTCACTGGAATTTGTATATTCCTAGTCACGTTTGTTAAGTTGTTGTTTGAATTGGCTGGAAGTTGCTTGAAAAGCAGCTTTCACTAACATAATCCTAAATGTGTGGATCTCCTTCCTTCTTGTCAAATCCTGCATGTTCTTGGCTTGTAAACAGCTCATATGGCAAAGACTCTCTCTCTTTTGGGGGAGGCCAAAATCCATCAAAGCTTTGCTGCATTTACGAAGAGTCTGAGGTGGTTACAGGAGTAAATCCTGGATCTGTCCCCAGCAGGGCAAAAAGTTACCAAAAGCTCTTTTGTGTGTCTACCTTGAAACATTCTGTGGTGTGTTAATTAATGCTGGGGTCCTGTGAGGATCCCACAGTGCTGATGGGGTTTTTCTTTGTTTCTAGAGCGCCAGGTCTTCCTTGCAACATGGAAGGATATTCCAAATGAAAATGAGCTTCAGTTTCAGATTAAAGAATGTCACCTGAATGCTGGTGAGTAGCTTCATTCTACCATGCTGAGAGCACTTCTGATGTATGGCCATTAAACATCACCTTATTAATGTCACCCTAGTAAAATAAGCTTATGGCTAATGAAGAGATAAGTGTTGCACTCTTGAATAGAGCAGCCTGGGATCCTAGGGCTTGTTTCAGTCAAAAACTTTAGCTAGGTCCCCATTAAAACACATCTAAAATCCCAAGTCTTTGATTTGACCAATCCGTTTCTTCCCTTCATTCTGGACCTTGTATTCTTGTTTTCCCTTTTATACTTTGCTTCCCTGCGAAGCTGCTCTTGAAATAGAGCTGAATTCGATGTTGGGGCTGTTCAGCAACCCTGTCCTGCTGCTGTGAGTTTTGAACAAAGTGTTCCAGCCCTACCGCATCACCCTGAGCCACTCACTTCGTCTTTTGGCAGCTTCTTTCTGTCGTGAGAGATTAACCCTACAGACACTGCAGGGTGTTGGGGGTGTGTGGAGGACAGGCCGTATGGGAAGGGTCTGCTGTTAGTCGAGATACCGACGCATTTCGGTCGTGTTTGGTCCTGTTCGGTTCGTTTGGCCACGGAGCTGCCTCTGGGAGCATCTTGCACGTGTGACCTTACTACTGCTGAAGGATAAGGGAGTGTAAAAGAGTGGAATAGGGCCAGCGTAGCAGCTCTGCTTCTGTTCAAGAGGTTCTGGACAGGAGCCAAGTGATTCTACCAAAAGCTGCTCTATTTCACAGATGAAGGAAGTGTCCCTGTTGATTACCAACCCTGTAACCTTTTTATTCTCTCATGCCTGCTATTACACAATGAACACCCTCGTGCTTCAATAGCAGACAGAAACCATGGGTCTCTTTGTACTCATAATTATGACTATTTTGGAATATAAAAGATGGAGCACGCAAGAGGAGGGGAGAAAATAGCAGCTGTTGGACCTTATGACTTGATTTCGCTGTGGGGTTTCAAATGAGAACAACCTCTGTGCCTCCCCCAGTCCTCCCTCTGCTCCTGACCGAGCTTGGCATCGCCTCCCCCCTGCACTGCAGAGCTGCTGCTGCTGGTGCCTTCTGCCCTGCCTCTTTGTCTCCAGTCAGAAACACTGGAAGCTGCTCAGTTTGGTGTTGAGGTGCTGGCTAGCAGGGGATGGGGCTAGGAAGGAGAGAGGAGGGTGGTTGGGAAGACTGGCAGTCCTGCAGCCTGGCGCTCCTCCCGCTGGAGGAAAATGTTATGAAACGTGGAGTGACAGAATGCTCCCCATTCCAAGAGGGTTTGCCAGCTCAGGGCCAGACTGCTCGCCCAGGCCTGGGATGCTCAGAGGAGAACCAGCTCTCAAGGAGAGCAGGGAACACCAGGCACTTCCTCTGCAGTGGGATCTGCAGCCTTTTCCAGGGAAGAGCATGGCCGCAGAGCCTCTCTGGAGCACGATCCATCCCTCGGGATGCTGGATCCAGGATCTGCCGGGACCTGCCAGCCTCTTTGGCTTGTGCGTTGCAGAAAGTGGGTCACGCCTCATAAACAGATTCCAAACACTTCCATCCGCTGAGGCTTCTGTTTCTGTTTCCGCTGCCGACACCTCCTCCCTCTTGCAACTCTTCCTTGACCACCTGGGCTTGGGCACGGAGCAGGCCAAGAGCTTGCAGGAGGGAAAACCAGGGAAATCTTGTGTGCTTGCCTTAGTCCCTTGGTTTTTTACCTACCAGTGCAGCCCTGACTCAGCCTGCTCACCTTGATTTCCTACAGGCAGTAACCTCCTCTAGCTCAGACCGTCCTAAGGGCATCAAGCCTTGCCTGCAGAAGGATCAGCCAAATCCAAAACCCGTGGAGTGCTGGGATTCCAGCATCCTCGGTGGTGGAGACTTCTCACAGCATGGCAAGTGAGACACACCAGGGCAGAAGCAGAGTAGGCTGGATGAAATCTGGCAGGAGCTGAATCCATCTTACTTCTAGTTTACACCAGAGCAAGGGTGTGTGCCTGGCCATGTGCCTCAGCAGGGTGATAGTTTTTCAAGATTCACGATCTTGATTGTTTAAATCCAGTGAAAATAGGCTTTAGACACCTCCTTTCTTCCAAGAAGAGCAAGTCTGGATATAAAATCCTTAGAAACTTGATCCTTGTGGAGGAAGGGCTGGTTCCTGTTCCAAAGACTCTCCTGTAGGAGATGTGTAACCACAATAAAGCTCTTGATTTGGGCTCTCGGTGGTTGTGGTGTTCTTTGCAGCTTTGCAGTGCCCTCATGGCAGAGCTGCACAAAACTCTGCAGATGCCAGCAGCTCCTCACCAAACCTGAGGAGACGCTGGGTTTGTGCAACCCTCCAGCACAGGGAACAGCTCTGGAGCACCTTGGCTCTGCAGAGTGAGTCGTTATCTCTGAGTTGTTATCCCTGCTGGGATCTGCTGGGATCAGTCATTCATTCCTAGGCTGAGCCCACCCACCCGGTGGTGAGTGCTCAGGGACACCATTCATGCCTCAGCCTCACTGATCCCAGCCCAGTGACGCGAGTGGAGCTGTAGCTAAAAATACCTCTGCTCCCAGTGCTGTGCCCTAACGCAGCCACTCGGAGCCGTGTGGAGCAGCTGTGCTGGGAGAGGCTGGTCGGGAATGTGATCCCTGCACCCTCAGTGCCTGGCTTTCCTTCTCCCAGCTTTTCCTTCTCCCAGTTTTTCCTTCTCCCAGCTGCAAACAGGCTTTGCTTTCCCAAGTTCTCACATCTGTGCTGTATGAGGAGCGGGGCTGAAGTTCTGCGCAGACATCCTGGAGGCCCCGCAGAGCAGCCACGCAGGGCATGCTGCTCTTCCTCAGTGGAGAAACTGAAATTGGAATTTCTTTTTCTCTAAACACCCTGCACATATTCCCTATTTAGGTTTCACTAAGGGAAAGGCAGGAGGCTTGGGAGATGCTGCAAGGAAGACGCAGGCAAGGGACCCACTTGAGGCTTTCTAGAAAGTGTCTGGGCTGAGACAGGATTAATCAAGGAGGTGAAAAATAAGGAAATGAAGGTGAAAATAAAGAATACACAGGGGTTTGGAGCTGGGGAATTACAAGAGTGAGGTAGCACGGAGGGGTGATGAAGAAGCTGATGTTTAATATGATATGCCAGTAGCTGTGTGCAACCAAGAGGTTGGGATGTGCCTGGGAGGTGTAAGAAATGAGGAGAAGGAGAGGCTGGACAAGAGCAGGAAAGAGCCAGGATGCTGCTGTGAGCCCCTGAGTGGAACTGGCTCTGAAGTGAGTTAGGCTTGGAACAGGGATTTGTCGGGGGCTGGGATTTTATCTGTCAAAAAAGCAGCTTGTGAGTTTCTTGTATGTCCAGAGCTGTCTGTCACCGTGCAGCAGTCACCTTACAGCACCTCCTGTGCAAACTGAAGACTTTTCTCCACGTTATTGCTTTTCTTCCTTCAAACAAAAAGGAGATAAACACAGGCAGGCAGCAGAGAAGCTTCTGTGGGAGCCTGTGCTCCCAGGCCTTTGTAGGTAAAAGATCCATCCTGTGCCCACAGGGCAAGCTAAATAGGATTGATTGGAGCTTCGGTGGCTTGCAACAGGGATGGCAAAAAAAGCTCCTGTCCCTGGCAGCTCACCCCAAAACAGTGCACAGAACAACCAGAGAGTCTTGGCTGCCACAGGTAGCCCAGCACATGGCAAGTGAAGCCAAGGATAAAGTGCCAGGCTGTGGGATGAGGAGCAGGCATCCTTAAGTGTTCTGATCTGTGAGCTGATCTGTGTCTCTACCATCTTTGCTTCCAAAAGAAGCAAATCCTGGACCTTTGAAGGTATTCCCACCATTCCCAGTGACTCAGGGAGAGGTGAGTGCTTCATTCTGGGTTTGGGGCTCAGGTTCCCAGCAGTGAGAGATGGACCTGGCCTGGGGCTGTTCCTGAGGGCTGCAGCTCTGTGGCCGTGGAGGAGCAAGTCTCTCTGGGGCTGTGTCATGGGGCCAAGGTGTGTTTAGGATGCCCTGCACATCTTGAATTCATTAGAGCTGTTTCATGCTTCAGTCTCTTAGGAAGAGGTTGGGATAGTTCCCTGGAGAAAGCCTCATTCAGAAATAATGAAAACACAAGGTCGTGGTTATAGCCCAGCATTCTCATCTCTCATGAATCCAGTGCTAAATTAATTGATTTTGGGTTTTTTTTAATAAAAATGCAGGAATTCAGTGCATGAAAATAGATTCCTTAACTGTTATAGCTCCAATATTCTGGGTGCTGTTGGTGCAAGTGAGGTTTCCCCCGTAACTGAGCGTGCACTGAAGCTCAGTTTGCCTTGTTTACACTGGGCTTTTTTTCAACATGCTAAGTTTAACTAAATTCTAAAGGATCACTACATTAGGATATGCAAATCAGATGAGCTAAATGTTTTTCTTTTTCCTAAACACTGCTTACCCAAACCCACAGAGTGAAAGAGGATGAGCTGACTTGCACATGGAGATTGCCTCCCGTTTAATGGCACTCAGTCAGTTGCTGTGCTGTTCAGCACAGGAATTTTGATTTTATTTGCTTATTACTGGCCCACAATTTGGTGTGAAACAACAGCTTTTGTGTTTAGAGTTGAACATGGCTTTATTGGTATGCAGTGGTCACTTTGTTTTTCTCTCCCAAGTAATTTGCTAATGCCAGAACAAAGAGAAGTTGGATTTTTAGATGAAACAACCTGGGGGACAATCATACACAAGCTTGCCTCGTATGCTGGTTTTTTCTGTACGTGCAAATCTTGTACCTGATAGTTGAATAAATTACAGAACTGGTGCATATTCCATGTCTTGGAAATGAAGGTACTGTCATAACATTGCCCCGAGTGCCTCCCCGCTGGATCAGTGTGCCCTTGGTATTTGAATGCAGTTCCTGGCTGGGTGCTCAGAACCATTCAGGTGCTGCTAGAAATGGCACAGGGATGTTCTCAGCTACCACAGCATAAAGTATAGGCATTAAATTTTACTTTCTGATTGCCACAAAGTTCAGAAAAGGTGTATTGTCAGTGCTGGCTCTGAGTTGTGCCTGTCCTCCGTCCAAACCCCGTGGTTGCCAGGTGCTCGTCTTGGCTCTCTGAGTTCAGATGTGAAGTTCTTAAGCTGGTGGGCAGAAGATTTAAGCACATCCTTTGCTTTAGCCGGGAGAAAAGTGCTGTTAAAAAGGTATTGGGCCACTTCAGTGCAAAGGAGGAGACCTTGTGCAGCTGTTCCTCCCTGTGTGCCTGTGTTTCCGTGTGCACTGTTCGGTCGTGGGACTGAGGTAAAGAATTCTGTTTAGAGAGGAAAATACAAGGAAAACAAACCAACCAGCCCTGAAAGCTGGGCTGATGTCAGAGGCTTCCCTGGCCTTGCTGATGGCCAAACCTCTCTCTGCCCTTCCCTTGTGCTTCAGGAGGGTTGTGAGAATAAACCCTGAGACAAAGAAAGTTGTTGTGCAAGGCCAGGTGTGGCTTGTGCTGCTTTGCTGAAGGACTCGTGTGCTCTGTTTTGCAGAGTCCCCAGAGTCACTGAGCCCTGCTCCTGCCCCCCTGGGCTCTGGGTGCCTGGGCTCAGCTCCTTGCTCCCAACAAGATCGGCCTGGGTTTATTTTATTTATTATTTTTAAAGGCTGTACTGTCACATGGCGTTAGCGGTCCTGCCTTCAGCCAGCCACAGCCTGCCACTGTTGCTTAGCAACTCTGATGATCTCCAAAATCCAAATTGCTGATACTCCAGAGCACAGGAGGGATGGGAGCTGCTACCTGGGGGGAGAGGAGGTCAGCTCTCACCAGGCCCCAAATCTCTGCTGGAAGAGGGGGCAGGAGGGTCAGGCAAGCCAAGCATCAGCTCCAGCCTGCTCACCGTTGCTCTGGCAATCTTTTGGTGGGGCTTTTTGTGCTCTTCAGGGGGTAACTGAGGTCAGGGAAGCAGAAAATAGGCTTTCCTAGGGTTTGCCCTGCCTCACTTTCCCTCCCTGTATCCCCCTACGAGCACGTTCCTGCTCAGAAACCTGCCCTCAGCAGAGGCTGGGGATGTTTCCATTCCAAGATGAGCCACTGCATGAAGATTTTGGTGTAAGAGCAGCTCCTCTGTGGCCATGTCTCACCTGCTGAGCTCCCAAACCCAGCTCCCCTGCTCTGCCCTCACACCCTGTGATGGGGTAGCAGCCTCACAGCGGCCAAAATTGCAGCTTCTCATTCCAATCCTTCATCCCTGCTCCCCGGGGAATGCCTTTACTCTGACAGCATCTCCCAGCAGAGGGGAGACTGCTGTGGCAGGTGCCAGGATTGCTGGAGAAAGTCCTTGCCAGTAGTTCCACCTTCAGGGTACACGTCCAGAGGACTGAGATTTAACCACAGCCTGTCAAAACTGGGCAAACAAAGTCCCATTTAACCAACATCCCTCTCAGACAAGGATGTGCTCTCTGAGCCAGCGCTTGTGTTGGACACTGTGCCTTCCCAAAGTCCTGGAGGCTGCTGTTGCTGGCTTGGGAGCATGAGGATCTGGGAATTTGGGCTTCATTCCTGGTGGGTGATGTCCTTGCAGCATGGATTAATCCCAGCCACGCTCCCTGCGAGCAGGGGACCGCTCTGCACTGCCCATTTCCCAAGTCTGGCTGAGTTTGTTGTGGAGAGGAGGAGTATGGGTGGGAGGAGGAGACAGGGAATGAGGGGTTTTAAGCAAAAGATCTCATTAGTTACATATATCTGCCAGTTTCCATAGTAACTGGGGAAGAGAGGAAACCTAAATCTGAGTGTGTCTGGGTAGCTGGATGCCTGAACCATCCTCGACCTGCAGGGAGCTGCTCTGAAGCCTGGGGAGCAAAGGGGTGCAGCGAAGGGTCCGGGCTGCCCTGGGGAGAGGCAGCAGATCCAAGTGTCTGCATCAGGGGATGGATTTGTAGGGCCCTTTGTTTCCTCCTCCCACCATTCCCTGGTGCATGAACAGGCTCTGCCGTCCTCTCTCCGATCCCTCTGTGCACCAGCACACACCCGTGTCCATTCTCAAATCCAGCACTGGCAGATGGATCTCTGTGTCTGGAGGTGCAGAGATGGATTAGAGCTGCAGGGTCACTTCCTGCTGCTTCTCTGCTGCTGTCCTGCTCCCTGTGCTCCTTGGCATGGATCCCGCATTTCCAGTCTCTGGGCTTTCAGTGCAAGTTGGTTTAAGGCCGTTTCTCTCATTTTTTGTCAATAGTGCCCAACCTGCTCTGAATGACCCAGCATAGATCAAGTGTTCCACCTGCCCCAGCAGGGAGTTAAATTTCTCCTGTCGGGCACCAGGAGTGGGAATTTGCCAGTGATGCTTATCAGGTGTGGAATCTTCAACCCAAAGTGTGACTGTGCCCCTTTACAGGCATCCACAGCCTGATGTTTGCTCTGCTTTGTACTGAGAAACCCTTTGGCGTCCAGGGGCTGCTGGTTTGGGTCCTGGTGTTCTGCCTGTTCCGGTTTCCTCAAAAAGTCCCTTGGAAGTAATGTGTGTGACAACGACACCCATCCAGCTGGGCAGGTGAAATCACACGTCAGCTGTGAGGGCTGAGGTCAGGCTGTGTGTTAAAACCGTACCACAGCCCTGCGATGTCTAGAGACAGAGTCTGGGGGGGTTTCACCCTTCCAAGTAATTGCTTTTGTAAAAAGGGAAAGGATTTTTACTACCTTGTAGGACATTGATTTGGCCAGAAGTGTCTGTGTGTGAGGGAAGTAGGAGGGACCTCAGAACCTGAGCAAGCCTCAGGCTCTGATCTTTGTTCTTTTCCACCTTCATCTTCTGACTTTTTGGCTGCCTACAGCTGGTTGGGGGTTGTAGTTAAAGCACAGTCCTCTTCCCCTCTGAGCAGCCTTGAAAGTCTCACCTTGATCAAGTCCTGAGTGACCCAGAGCAGTAAGTGAGAGCCCTGTAAAATGGGCAAATACTCACCAAGAGACCACAGCCTGAAAGGAATGAGGTGGGTCCATGGAGAGCACTGGAATTATTTTCTCCTTGTGTCGTGTGTGCTCCTATCCCCAGGGAGGGAGCCGGCGTCTCCCTGTGCTCTTGCATCCTGGGAATGCTCCTCTGGGCTCTCCTGTCTCTGCAGATGATGGATCTGAACTAACAGATGTGTTTTATCTCCCTTCCCTCCGAAGACACTGTCTCCAGCAAACTGCAGAACAACAATGTCTACACCATTGCCAAGAGGAACGTGGAGGGGCAGGACATGCTCTACCAGTCCCTGAAACTCACCAACGGCATCTGGATCCTGGCTGAGCTGCGCATCCAGCCCGGGAACCCCAACTACACGGTGAGGCGTCAGGGAACAGAGGGCATGGCACAGCCCGGCCTCCTGCTGCCTCACCCCACACACTGAGCTGTTCCTCCCTGCTCTTCCTCCCTCCCTGCTCCCTCTGTTTTGAGGGAGGTGTTGTTAATTTGGCTGGGGGGGGTTAGGAATGCCTAACACGGGAAAAGCGAGGAGCGACAGAATTCCTCTGCTCTGTCACCAGTGAGCTGGGGCAGTGCCCGCTCAGCAACGAGCAGTGACTTGCCAAGGTTACCCAGAGATAAAGCCAAGAGATATTAGCAAGGAAGCATTGCCAGGGTGCCCTTCCCCCTCTTATAGACAAGGGAAAATTTATGCCGTGTTCCCGGCTGGCTGTGGCCCTGTGCTGGCACCAGCCCGTGGCTGATGGGAAGGTGCTCTCTGTCCTGCCTCATGCACCCCTGTGACTCTTCTCCGTGACTTCACTGCCCTTCCGAGGGACCTGTGTGTCTCTGGTATTAGAGGATTTATCTCCTGTTGGAAGCTGTGCCAGGAGTTTCAAGAGAAATCCGTGGTCTGGGGAGCCGCGGGGTGAATGTGAGCGCTGGAAGGTGATTTAAAGTGTTTGCACAAGGTTTGATGCTGCAAGCCTGGTCTCAGCCTGATCTTTGCTTTAGAGAGGAGTGACAGCCAAGTTGGTGTCCATCAGGACTGAGCAGCAGATCTTTAGGAGCCCTGGGGTTTAGTGCTCTGATTTACAGCCTGAGGACAAGCACAGGTCCCTTGTCTCAGTTTGGGACTGTGTCCCCTTTCTTCCTGCCTGTGGGGCCACCTACATTTGCTGAGGAATTTGGGAACCCCACAGTGGGAGTTTGCTTTTGTTTCACTCCTCCTGCTTGCAGCGAGCTCTGAAAGGGCAGTTTGGGGTTGGTGATGAAGAAAGCAGGAGAAATATTTTGTGCGATTGTCATCAGCCACGTTTGTGATCTGTCCAACCCATTCCCAGCTGCCTTTGTGGACATGGCAGGAAGCTCCTGCCCCCCTTTGCCCCAGCAGTAACCTCTCCTCTCCTCTCCACAGCTCTCCCTGAAATGCCGAGCTCCAGAAGTGTCCCAGTACATCTACCAGGCCTACGATGCCATCTTGAAAAACTGACAGGAGATCGAGCCTGTGCCTCACCCTGCAGAAGGAGGGGGGAAAAAGGGGTCCCCAGATCCTCCTTCACCGCCAGCGCGGGGGAAAAGCACTCGTAACTGGAAGCAGCTGTATTCATGTGTAGGATTTCAGTCAAAGGCACTGATTAAACAAGGTAGCAATTAGTATCCACGTGCTAACGATGATAGGGAACAAACCCCTTTGGTATTTTTAGCGTCCATGGAGTTTGTAACCACTGCTTCAAACTACTCCCATGTCCCCCTCGCCCCTCACTCCTCCGTTCTCGTGGGCTTCTCTCCATTTTGTGCCAATGTTCAGTGTTTTCTAAATGGCTTTAGGTGTAGTTTCGATTTTGTAAAATAACCGCTCATTGGAAAAACAAAAAAACACCGAGCAAAAACCACACGTCCGCTCATTAAAACAAGGCAAAAGTGTCGAAAACATAACACTGCACTTTATTTTATATTTTTATACTTTTTTTTTTTTTTTGAGTTTTTCTATTGTAATTGGCTTAAAGGGAAGGTGATTCCAAGGAAGTCTTGGGAGCCCTGCAGGGACGTCGGGCTCTAGCAGGGTGAGCACGGCCTCGGGGAATTAGGAACAGAGCTGTCAGCTGGGTCTGAGGAGGGGGATGGAGCCCTAAAGAGGGATTTTTATTACTCTTGTGCTGGCAGACTCGCACCGCTTCGATGGTGTTCTCACTCCAGCCGTCTCCCTGGCTCATGAGCTGCTGATTTGAGGAGTGAGGCTGCTTTTGTGTGGGGAGGAGCTGCAGGCCTGGATGGGTAACAGGGCAGCGGTGGATGAAACGAAGGAAACGAGCCCGTTCTTAGAGCAAAAGGCTCGTGCCAGAGCTCCAGGTGTGGTCTCCGCATCCTCACCCATCTGCAGCCCCTCTTCCTCCCCTTCTTTCCGTGCCTGCTGTGGCCGAGCTGCCTTCTCAGCCATCCCTGAGCGGTGCCCCCCTCTCCCAGCGCTGGCCCCAGCCATCCCCAAGGCTCGTGGTGGCACATCCAAATGTGGCAGTGCCACATCCCTGCAGGTGTCGGCGAGGCCCCTACAGACAGGGGCCGCTGCTGGCGGTGCCGCAGGATGCCAGGGGAGCGGAGTGGCTCTCGCTGTTCCCACGCCGTCCCCCAAACCCCAGGCCCCAGCATGGTGGGAGATGGTTTGGGCTTGACAGCATTTGCTCCCCGCCTGCCTGGTGCATTCAGCCTCCAGCTGGGCTGAGTGGAGCGGGTCATGGAAGCGTTTCTCCCGTTGGCAGTTCCACTCTTTGTGCCCAGAGGTACATGGTGCCCAGAGCCAGCCAGGTTCCTGCTCTGAGTCCCTGTCCCCAGCAGCCCCATGCCCTGGCCCCTCTTTTCTGACCTGTCCCTTAGGGCCAGGATTGTTTCCCTTCCAGTCCAGAGCTGTGGACTCATCCTGCTGCAGCAACAGCAGTGAAAGCAGAGCCTCTTGCATGTCCCTGCTCCATCCATAGCTTGTCCTGCTTAATCCAAGCCCCAATCCAGAACAGCTTCTCCCTCCCCAGCATGCTCGGACATCTCCCCAGCTAACAAAGCTCTTGCGTGTAGCAACCCCCCTGTTGTCCTTTTAGCTGCCACTTTCCAAGTCAATAAATGTTTCACGGTGGGAGATCGTTCATCAGGGCTTTGGCACTGACTGCAGCCAAGAAACCAGTGCTGGGAAAAGGTCACAGTGTCCTGGGAGAGACTCCAGCAGGGCCCGGGAGCTGCAGGACCCTGGAAGGTGTGTCCCTGTGTAGGAACCCCCGTGCTCTGGCTGCGGGGAAAAAAGTGGGGCAGAGCTGGAGCACCCCAGCCCTCGAGCCCTGCGCACGTGTGCCGGGAGGTGATTTGCTCCAAGCCCTGCGGGTGTAGTGTAAAAATCATTAACGGAGCAATTAAGGAAGCACCAGTGGCACTGAGTGCGATGCTGTGTCGGGGCAGGGAGGAGAGAGCAGCTTCGGCGTGGGGAGGGGTTGCTGAGCACCCTCTTCTCTTGCCAAATTCCTTCCCAGCTTTCCGGGTGGGTGTCTCACCCCGGGGCAGAGCCGGGGCTCGTCGGTGCCGTTCCCTCCGCCCCTGCTCGTTCGAGTGTTGGCCGTTCGTGTTGCTCTTCAGGCTTTCCCTGCCCCCCGTGTCAATAAACTCATTTCCACGAGGCTCTGGCTGCGTGTGGCTCTGTGGGAATGGGGAGAGGAGCCGTTCCCCTGGTGCTGGCTCTGCCCAGGGGAGCAGCAGGGCTGGGTTTGATGGGAAGGAGGCTGTTTGCTCACCAGGCTTCTTTTTCCACCAGCCACTTCTACAGCACAGACCCTCCCAAATTTGGGGCTTGCAGGGGGAGGAGGCAGCAAGTTTCCCTGGTCCTCCAACAGCTGCTTCTCCTCGTCTCAAAGGGCAGCAGGGACAGATTCAGATGAGGAGCAGAAGATGGATGTACCCATTTAGCCCTTTTGAGGCCCCAGGTGGGCTGTGTGTACTGTGACCTGTTTCCCCTGTGGTGAAATGATGAAATCCTGGGAGTCAGTGATGTGTTTGGGTCGCTTTGCACTGGTGCTGTTGTTTTCCAGAGGGCTTTGCCATCGCTGGTCCTGTCTCGAGCAAGATGGGTTGGGCTGCAAAACCTCTGTAGCAGGGCAGAGCCAAGCTCAGGCAGCCCCAAACTCGGTACTTGAAGTGGCCAGAAATGTAAGCAGGTTTGGGGGGTGTTGCTCTGGAGCAGCGTAACCTTTTCCCTCACCCCTGTCCGGCCTTGGCATAGCAGCACTTGGATTTTTGGGAACTTCCACCCTCTGTGGAGGGCAGGTACCGAATCAAGCAGTGTTGCCCTGCACTGGGATGGTTTTGTGTTCGAAGCACGTGCATGTGTCGAGTAACAACAGTGCCATGCTCTCTTATCTGGTCACTTATCTGGCTGTCGTGTCCCTTCGTGCATCCCTGCTGTGCCTGGGATGGAATGGGATCATCATTCCCTGCTGGGGGTGAGCCTGGAGCAGCATTTCGCCCAAGAGGAACAGGGATGCTCAGGGCTCTGCCCTGTCAGCTGCTGTCCCTTCATGTCCTGTGGCAAAGGGAAAGGTTTCTTCCTCCCTCCCTGTTTTGCCAGAGGCTCCTCGAGAAGAAACTGGTCTTGGCTGCTGCTGTGGGTTTGCAGCCACGCTCGTGCCCTGTCACCAACCCCGGGCCGTGCTCTGCCTCGGGAGCTGCGTTTGCTTCATCAGCAGTGTCACCCGTGGGGCTCAGGGGACACAGGTGCTGCTTCCTGAGCTGGGAACTACCGGGGGGATTGGTCCCCACAGCCTTCCCTGTTCCTGAGGCCCACGCCGTGGCACAGGGACATCCTGAGTTGTTCCTTGCTGCTCTGGCTGGAGCTGGGGCAAATCCTGCTGTGCTGGGTAGGCTCCCCAAAATCCCTGCTGCTCCCAGTGGCCTCACACCCATCCTGCTCCGTGCCAGTGACAGCAGGTCCCTGAGCCCGTGATGGGGTGTGGGGAGAGGCAGGGATTCAGGTGAGGATTTTGGATCTGGCTGAGGCAGGAGCTGACCACAGCCCCCCTGAGCCACCAGCTCTGCCCGTCCCCTGCTGCCACCTGCACACCAGGACACAGGAGCTCTTGGATGGATGATTTTAGGTTTGCCTTAGATTCCTGTCGCTGAGACTGGGATAAACCTCCCAGCCAGCAGGGACATGCCGGGATCCAGCCCCGCTCCCCTCCCCCCTGCTCCTCGTATATTAAATTTCACACATAAAACTGCAACTGAAGAGCATCTCGGAGGGAACTGCTAAAAATATCCCCGAGGCTGGAGCCTGAATTGTGCAGGAGAGTTCATGTGCAGCCCGATCCCTGCGCTCTCCCTGAAACATTCCTGGGCTCGGGACTGCTTTACGGCGATGCGGGGAAGGGGAGCGGTATCTAGGGCTGGTAATAACCCCAGGGACGCATAAATATTCCCGTGCCGCGAGTACCGGGCAGCTCTGCAGGGGAATAACCCCCGGATCTCTGCCAGCGCGGGTGTAACGTGGGACACGGCGAAGGGGCTGTGACCCCCTTTGCCTGGTGCTGGTGCCGGGGTGGCACAAAGGCTGTCCCACATTGGCCCCCCAGCCGTGGGGCTGTGTCTGCCGTCCCTTGTCCCCCAGGAAGGATGTGGCGTTGTGTTTCCACTCGCACCCCCTCCTCACCCTGGAGAAGAGCCCCCGGCGATGATGGTTTTTTCCCAGCCAAAGGTGCTGACGAGGCTGGGGGGAGCCCGGCCGAGCTGTCGCCGGTGCTCGGGCTCAGCTAAGCCCGTGTGGTCGCAGCCAGACCTGTGGAGACACCTCGGTGCTCGCTGGTGTCACAGCGAGCCGGAGTGGGGCTTGGGATCTGCTTGGAAGAGCAGAGGGCTGCAGGGAGTCCATCAGCAGCGTGTCCCGGGGGCCCGGACCATGTTCCCGGAGGTGCAGCCAGCATCTTCCCTCTGCCCAGCACGCAGGTAAATGCTCCGTGCGGGGTGACCCGAAAACGCAGACACTGCAACAGAAATGTCCCTCCTTCGGTGGGGCCTGCACCCAGCCCGGGCTCGGGGTGCTCCCCCGGGCACAGAGAAACCCCCAGCCCTGCCCGCGGGCCGGGGGCTGGCACAGGAGGAGGTGAAGCGATGTGCCCAAGAGCACAGCGAGCAGCGGTGTCGGAGGAGGGAAAGACTCCCCGGGAGGGGTCCTGCCCACCTCCCCCGGAGGAGTCTGGCCCGGGGGCCTCGTCCGGGGCGGGCATGAGAGCACCGATGCCGCTGGGCGCCGGGGAGGGAAGGGGTGACGGCGCTGCACCCAGCACACTGCAGGGGGGACATGGGAGGGTCTTTTCCCATCGGCGCCTCCCCAGAGCCCCGGGAGAAGCCGGTGTCTCTGCTGGATTCCTGCGGCTCGCTCCGGGCATTCCCTGCCTCCTTTCGCCGGTGCTGCCTCCTTCCCTCCCGAGCGCTGCCCGCATCCCTCCCCGGGCATCCTCTGCAATCCTGCCTGGGCAGAGCCTCCTTCCCTCTCCGGGCGCTGCCTGCATCCCCGCCTGAGCTCTGCCTGCCTCCCTCCCTCCATCCCTCCC
>VZTD01003251.1:593014-604896 GCA_013397725.1 Rhagologus leucostigma
GGGGACAAGGGGGTCCCCAGCGAAAGTTGAGCGCCGGCGCTCCCCGCTCCCCTTCGCCCGCCGGCACGGAGGGTGCGGGTGTCGTCTCCCCCCGGCAACCCTCGATCACTTCCACCCCCAGCAACCCCGCGGGCCGGGGGTGCTGCGCTGCCCACCGCGGCCGGAGCATCCCCGGGAGGGTCGGGATGCGGGATGTGGGGTGCTGGATATGCGGGGGGCGAGATGCGGGGGGCGCGGGATGTGGGGTGAGGGATGTGGGGTGCGGGATGTGGGGTGCGGGATGCTGCCGCCGCCCCCGCCCCGCCGGGCTCAGGGGTTGCTCCTTCCAGTGCCCCCGGCGTGGCGGGGTGGCCAAGGTCGCGGCGGGGGCCGGAGCTCCCTTTCCCGGGAGCCCCCTGCGAGCCCCCGCCCGGCCCTGCAGCTCGCGGAGCCCGGCCTGGTGCTGAGCGCCCGGGGATCGCGGCCGGTCCCTGCTCCACCACCCCACCGTGGGGTGCCCCGAAGGGTCCCCCCGCTGCGCCTCAGTTTCCCACAGTGGTTGCTTGTAGGGCCGGGGACCATCAGGTCGGCCTCTGATGTTTTTGGGGTGCATCGTCCCCGTGTGCCAGCACGGAGGGGGATGAGGTTCTGGCGGAGGCACAGCGGGGCTCAGCCTGTGCCCCAGTTCCAGGGAGCCCTGCGGGCACTGGGTTTCCAGTTGTGTCGCTCCATCACCCTCCGGCCCCGCAGGGATGCTGCTGTGAGGAGGAAGGGTTTGTGGGGACGGGGCTGTCCCTGCAGCAGAGCGGCCCCCCGGGACCTGCAGTGACAGTGCTGTCTGCTGGCGGAGAACGGCCCTGGCAGGGTCGGGCCTGGGGGCTCCCGAACCCCCCGTTTCCCTGCATCTGGCACAGAAACATTGCCACTGCCGGGGCTGGGGACAGCCAGCACCCCGGGGAACAGTGCCAGCGGCACCGGGGGACAGGGTCCCCGGTCCTGGTGTGAGGGGGGTGAGGGTGGTGTGAGCCGTGGCCCAGCTGAAGGGATCCCGGGGAGCTTGGCCGCTCCAGCACCCAGCAGGGGGAACCTCTGTGCCCGGGCTCCCCCTGGGGTAAATAATCTCCATCAAACAGGCAGAACAGGGTGTTTGAACCTGACACTTTCTGCTGCTGCCCTGCACTTCGGGGATGGTGTTCAGGGAAAATGGACCAGAGCATCACAAATTGGTCAAAGCATCCACACTTTGGCATAAAGCACAAGCTGCTTCCTGGGGATGAGAGCGAGTGAAAGTGGGAGCCATCCCCTCGCCCTTGCTGTCCCCATCACAGCCCGGGCTCGGGAGCCCAGTGCCAGTGGGTGTTTGGTCTCCTCAGACTCACCTCCCACACCCCTGTGTGTGGGTTATCCCCCGTGTCCCCCCACACGTGTGGCCCTGCCCCGGGGTCCCTGCGGCCTCAGCACATGTGGCGGCGGCTCCGGGCTCACCCCGTCAAGCTGGATTGCAAATGAGTCCCCATCAAGTTAATCGCCCAGCCGCTCAAAGCCTGAAACGAAACGCTAAAGCTGTCGCTCGCAGGCGCTGAGCGATCTCCCCCGGCCCAGCAAAAGGCAATTCCGGCTGTCCAAGCGGAGGGAAGATGGATTCCCCGGCTTGGGGCAGCACCGGGAAGGAGCAGCTGGCGACAGTGCCCGTGGGTTGAGTCCCCAGCGCAGCCTGGGACCCTGCTGCTGCCGGGCTGAGCAAACCCTGAGCCGCAGAGAGACCCTTTCCTTGCTCTGGTACTGAAAGGGCTGAATGTGCCTGGGAGAACCTTCCTGGAACGAAGTTCATTCAAATCCTGGCTCTCCTTGGCTGCTGGGGCGGGAGGCTCCGAGGGGGACCCTGAAGTCCTGCAATGCCGAGGCCCCTGGGGACACTGTCAGCTCCTGCTTGAAAAAATATCCCCTGAAGCAACACCGGTGTAACTCCAGGGTGTCTCTCAGACCTGACCGGCTTCTGCTTGGCCTTGCAGTGACGGGGAGTCCCGGAGGGGAAATGCATCCTGAATGGGGCTGAGGCCCCCTGCTTGGGAATATGCAGCCTCGGCACCGCGGAGGCAGCACCAGGGCAGCGGCCGGCGCGCGGCGGGATGGTGGCAACCTTCAAGATCGCCGTGCTGGGAGCCCAGGGCGTGGGCAAGAGTGCCATAGTCCGGCAGTTCCTGTACAACGAGTTCAGCGAGGTCTGCGTGCCCACCACGGCCCGCCGTGTCTACCTGCCCGCCGTCGTCATGAACGGCCACGTGCACGACCTGCAGATCATGGACTTTCCCCCCATCACCGCCTTCCCTGTCAACACCCTGCAGGTAGGGGGGCACCCGAGGGGGCCTCCACCTCTGCGGGTCTCCGGTGACCTCTGTGGGGTTTTGCTGTTAAACTCTGTGCGGTTCCAGTTCTGCCTCTTCCAGGGATGCTTCCCCCTCCAAGTCAGGGTTTGGTTGCTAAATGAGGGGTTGTGTCCTTATGGATGAGCAGGTCCAGGATAAAGTGTGTTTTAGAGTTTGGTGACAACAAACACGAGAGAGGTGGCATCCCACTCCAAGGAGAGTGGCTCTGGCATTGCCCACAGCCACATCCAGCCGGGAGACTGGAGCACTGGGATCCGGTTCCGTGGCTGTCAGAGCCAACAACAGAGCACTGGCGTGAAAACCAGGGGTTCCTGGAGAGTCCCTGATGCACCCACTGCCCAAGCCAGGCAGAGCTTGTCCCCTCCTGGGAGTGGCCATCACTCCCTCCAGCACTGCCTGGGCTTGTTCCTGGAGCTCTGAACCCGCCAGCTCCTCCTCTACCCCCTCAGGTGCTTCCACAGCAGCCCCAAAAGGCAGTGTGGGGTTGGAAAGTGTTGCCACCAGTTCCGACCGCTTCTGGATGGAGAATGGGGAAAAGGGGGATTTTAAGCTCATGCCATAGCCCCAGTCCCAGGGGCACAGGCTGTGTCACCACTGTGGGGCAAGGAGCTGGAGGTGCCCAGCTGTGGCTGCAGCCACGCTGGAGGGCAGTGCCACCAGTGGGGACAACTCAATTAATTACAGTGTCCCTGTGCCCGACAGGGGCGGGGGTCACAGGGGCCACGTAGTGCTCCAAGAGCCCCTGTGCCATCGGGCAGGGGGTGAAGCGAGCGCTCCAGGGGCGAGGAGAAGGTTTAAAAATTAATAGGTGAGTGCAGGGAACGAAAGGTCGGCGTGAGAAACAGCCCGAAATAGCAAAGGGTAATTTATTGACACGGCAGCCGATGCTCACACACTCCATTAACTCCCTGCCTTGCTGCACTCCAGAGCAGGTGACCGGCGGGAACAGATGGAGGTTTCCAGGGAAGAGACAGTGATCAGAGGGATGGCTCCGAGGGGAAAGGAGAGGGCCGTGGGGAGGGATATGGCTCTGTCTGCCGGGAAACATCTCTGGGCTCAGCTCCGTGCCAGGAGAAGCATCCCTGCAGTGCTGTCCTGGGAGAGGAGCAGGAGCCAGGGGCTCTCTGACATCCTGCTCCCGCAGTGCAACACTTCTGCAGCTCCAGCATCCCCGGAAACCTGCACTGCATGAGGAAAACCGCCCTGACATGGCAGCGCCGGGGCAAGCTGCCCCCAGCGTGGGGAAATGGCTGCAGTTTGTCCGTGTCCCGGGTGTATCAGGACTCAGAGTAACCCAGAGGCTGCTGCTCCATTCTCCTGCATCTCTGAGCCTGAGGATCTCCCAAGCATCTCCTCCCCTCGGCGGGCAGAGAGGGGCTGGGTCACTCTGCTCCCTCCCAGCTCCTGCCCGTGCTGCCCTCTGCGGTGGAGACCAACCCACACCCCAAAACTCCGCTTTTCCCAGGTCCCTTTGGCCCTAGGTCTTCTTATTTTGGCTCATTTCGATGATAAACTCAGGAATGGCTGATTCATGGTTCTGAAGGGGTTTGCTCAGGGAGAAGTGATGCCTTTCCTCCTGGGAGAAATCTTTCTCCTTTCCAGAGGCCCTCAGGAGGGTTTTGCAGTGCTGCCTGCAGTGGCTGCCATTCCCGGTCCCACTGCTGGGATGGGAAAGCAGAGTGACCCAGCGTGCCTGGAAGTGAGGCAGATTTTCACTCTTACAGCACGGGGAAAAAAATTCCCCTTGTTCCCAGAAACCCAAAGATTTCCTAGCAGTGTATATTTCTTACAGATCCAGATTTTGGCTGTGGAGAGGCCACTCCTGCCTCCCTCTGCCCTGGATCCCCTTCTTGCTCTCACAGACTCAATTCCTGAGCATCCTCTGCTCCTCTCCTGTCCCCATGTCCCCTCCAAACAGACCTGCTGTCACCTTCCCCCTCTGACCCACGGAGCTGCTGGTCCATCACCCTCAGACCTGCCCCGCCCCAAAACCCAGGGTGCATCACTAATTAACACAGCTAACCAGCAGCTCTGGAGGATGAAGCTTTTACAGCCGGGACAGGCGGCTACGTTCAGCCTCACTCCCAGCTGTAATCCTCACTCAGGGGTGGAACTGGGGCTGAGAAACCGTGTTACCCCTCCCCTGGATTAACAAGGGGGATAAGGGATCTCTGGAATGGGGGGATGGCTGAAGAGCTGTAGGGCAGACACAGAAGGGCCAGGGCAGAGCAGAGGTGGGTGCTGGGTGTTGGGGCTGGAGAACGTGCAGCCCCCTGCTTCCTGCCGGCACAGCAGCCTCCTTGGGGTGCTCATCCCCAGAACAGGGCAGAGCAGGGCATCCCCCAGGCACGGCAGCGGGACTGAGCCAGGATTGATCCCTCTCTGCACCTTGCAGGAGTGGGCGGACGTGTGTTGCAGGGGGCTCCGGAGCGTCCATGCCTACATCCTGGTCTATGACATCTGTTGCTTTGACAGCTTCGAGTACATCAAAACCATCCGCCAGCAGATCCTGGAAACAAGGTAGGGATGGCTTTGGGATGGCGGATCCTGTGGTGGTAGAGCCCTGTGGCTCCTGGCAAGGGGGCACAGCACCAAGGGGGCACATCTTGGCATCAGAGATGAGACACTAGACTGGCACAAAGCCACTTTGCAGGGTTGGGAGCTCAGAAACCAAGAGAAGAGCAGGTGTCCCCTGTGGGTGAGCCCTGAGCGAGCAGCTGGAGATGGCATGAGGGGTGGCTGGCCAGGGAGAGGGACAAGGGGACAAGGCGTGCTCCACTAGGCAAGCCACAGCCAAGAGCCCGTCTGGGGTGGGTTGAGCTCTGCGGGCTGGTGGATTGTCACGCTGTGCCCCGTCCCCTTCCGTCCTCCAGGGTCATCGGCACCTCGGAGACGCCCATCATCATTGTGGGCAACAAGCGGGACCTGCAGCGGGGCCGGGTGATCCCGCGCTGGAACGTCTCCAACCTGGTGAAGAAGACGTGGAAGTGCGGCTACATCGAGTGCTCGGCCAAGTACAACTGGCACATCCTGCTGCTCTTCAGCGAGCTCCTCAAGAGCGTGGGCTGCGCCCGCTGCAAGCACGTCCACACCACCATCCGCTTCCAGGGGGCCCTGCGCAGGAACCGCTGCACCATCATGTGAGCCCCCCCTGCCCCGAGGGACCCGCCCATCCTCGGGGACCGCCGGCGGCTCTGCTCTCCGGGCGGTGGGAGCCGTGCTGGAGGCACCTTGGGGGTTGCTTCCCCTGCGGTGACATTTGGGGACAGGGCACCTTGGGCGGGGTGACGCGGTGGCCAGGCCAGAGCAGGGGGGTGGCCAGGCTGCCTGGAGGTGGTGAGGGGTGAGGGAGGTCCTTGGCTAAACCCCTGAGCTCTCTCCAAGCCTCCAGGGGGTTGGACACGGTACTGGAGGGTGGAGGAGGTGCCTCGGAGGGTGCCCAGATTTTGGCTGTCAGTTCATCCTTGCCGGTTCCTGCCCTGGCAGCACAGGGGCAACGCTTGCTGCTGCCTGCCTGCCCTCACGTGCCTCGGGAAGGGAATTATCCAGCACCTGTATCCCGGTGTTCTGGGGGTGGTTCCATCTCTGGGGCAAAGGGAAACAGGAGTCCTGTTTTTCCCCCTGTGGAGCTGGGATTTCTCCCTGTGGAGGCCGGAGCAGCCAGGTTACACGGGCTCTCTTTTGGCTCGGTTGGGTCAGATTTCCAGGTGGAATTTCTGGATGAAAGCAAGAAAGGGGGGGAAAAAAAGTCCCAATCCTGCTCCTGATACCCCCAGAATGCTGAGAGCTGCCTTCCCAGGGCTCTGAGCTCCCCTCTGCCCCAGCACAGCCCGGGAAGGCTTCTCCTCCCCGCAGCCTGGGAACATCAAATAATCTGGGAACGCTCCTTGCCGGGCAGGCCACCCCTCTGCTACCTCTCGTCCTGGGCTCAGCGGGTGACCAGCTTTGCACGGCTTCACCCCAAACCCCCGGGGTGTCCCGGGTGGGTGGGCAGCCCCTGTGCCATCGCAGCCACCGGCAGTGCCACCAGGTCCGGCCCCGCCGGGTTTTCCCACAGGGACGTGGCCTCCATCCCGGTGAGATGCGGCTGTGGCAGGGCAGCCTCGGCAGCGATGGCGAGCTGGAGCAGCATTTCCAGTGGCATTCTTGGGTTTTTTTTCTCTCTGCATATCCCTAATAGCAAAGTGAGCCCCCCATTATTTTTTTTAAATTATTTCTTAATATTTTGGTTTATTTTTGCACCAGACTTGCAGTGCGCCTACACCGTGCCCTGCAGGGCGGGTGGCAAAGCGCAGCCCCTCTTAGGAAACGATGATGGGGTGGTGAAGGGTGAGCAAGAGGCCGAGGGGGTCGTGGTTTCTCCTCGTGAGACACAGAGAAACGCCATCCTCACCTCCCGAGGCAGGATCTGTGTCTGATCCATCCTCCAGCAAAACCGTCTCCGTGATTCCAGCTGTAAGCGGGAGCTGGGGGGATTCCTGCTCTGGGCAGCAAAGCAGGACACCCACCCCTCTCTGCCACCACAGCCAGGTGTCCATGGCTCAGCAGCTCCACCGTGCTCTTGGAAATGCTTCCCATTAAAGGCAGCTCCAGCTGAGCTCCAGTGCCTCTCACCGCCCCATCCCCGCGCCAGGGCTGGGGGGACATCCTGCTCCTCCCTCCCTGCTGAGGGAATCAAACCCCTTGCTCCAAAAATAAAAAAAAAAAAAAAAAAGAAGGGAAAAAAGTAGGAAAGGCAACGAGGGGAACACGGGTCCATCTCAGCCGGGAAGGGCAGTGGCACCTGTCACCGTCCCTCGCCTTCACGGCAAACCTGGCTTCCCCATCCAAGCTCATCCCATCAGGATTTATGAGCACATGTAAGTCCACTTATCGATCTCTGGCTAGAGCTTTATCCCTCCAAATTGTCTGAGAAGGAAATTCCTCGGTAAATGCTAATAATAAAGCATTTATGAAGTGCTCCGACCTACACATATCAACGACTAAGCCAATACATTGTTTGTTATAACCCTGTAGCCTGCAGTTTATAGCACAATTAGTTACAGGTTTTTATAGCATCTATTTAGTATTTTGAAGAAAAAAAAACACCAAAAAAGGTTATAAATATAATTCTTATATTCTACTGTACTTTATAGATAGAGGAGGTTATATTAGTAATAACAGCTCTCGCTGCTTCGACAGCATTTCCCAGCTCCCGGGAAAACGAGGGCTGCAAAGAGCTACTTTCCCAAGAGCCCAGGAAGGGGTAGGTGGTGGTGGTGGTGGCACCCTGGGTGCAGGCAGGGAATCCCAGGCAGGAAGATCCGACGTGTTCAGGCGCGGGGATCGGACACGGGAGCACGGCAGCAGCCACGAGCACCCCTACTCACACCTTACTACAGAGTTACCACTCAGCCAATGCCACTCAGGTCCTGCTGAAAGCAACCTGGGCGTGGGACAGGCTGGGATGTCCCCACCGCTGTGCCCAGGGCAGTGCCGTGTTTCTGCCCCCGTGCTCCTGGAGGTGACCCCTGGGTTTGGTTCGGCCCCACCAAGGATGCTTCCCTCTCCCTCTCCTCCTCCTCCTGCCCCAGTGAGCATCCCGGTTGCCTGGACTTGGCTTTCCTTTCCCCCCTGGACTTCTTGTCGGAGATTCCCGAGGTGTCTACACCGCCTGTGATGCCCTGCACCTCCTTCTTTGAAATCGAATTAAAAATCAGGTCTGTCCCCCTTGTTCCGAACCAGCCTCAGGAGTGTTTTTGCCAGCAGGTTTTGCATCCCCGGAGTCCCAGCGCTCCCGTTCGCTGCTCCTCTGCAGGGAAGTGGGGCTGACTTCATCCTCTCTCAGAAAATGGGGCTCTCCTGGGCCCTGTGGGGCTCTCAGAGGGACGTTTGCTGTGCCCACGTCAGGATGATCCTCTCTCCCTCCCCACCCACACAGAAAAGGTGTGGAAATAGAAGAGCTTTGGTACATCTCTATTGCACAAACAGCATTGATGGGTCCCAGGCTGCGAGCTCGGGGTGCAGCGGGGCCCACTGTGACCCCTGGTGACATCCATCACCCCAGAGGGGACCACGGCCACCCTGGTTCTCCCATGGGGGTCAGCAAGGGTCCCCTCCTGTGACCCCCTGACCCGAGTGACCCAAGCACTCATGAAGGCTCTTGGAGCTGTCAGACATGAGGCTCGTTTGTCCCATGGTGCAGACGGGGAACACTGAGGTACGAGCTGGTTTGTACGGATGTCAAGGGCGGGGTGCCCCTGCTTTAGGCGGGGCTAAACCTGCAGAAAGCATCCCATTCTCTCAGTTTGGGGCTGGACTTTTCCACCCAAACCAGTACAAAAGTGCCTGCTTGGCAGGATTACCAGTACAGAGGAATTCCACGGGGAAGGAGAGGGTGCAGCTCCAAAGAGCGAGGTGGGACCCCCCGGGCTGCCTGGCAGCAATCCCATCGTGCTGCCCTCGGGCACTGCAGCTCCGGCTTCGGCTTCAGCATCGCTCCCACCTTTGGAGGGAGGAGTCCGTCCGTCCGTCCGTCTGTCCCCGCGGACACTCGGGGTGGGCTCAGACCCACGACTCTTCATCGTCCTCGGTCAGCCAGGCGCCGCTGTCACCCAGGGAGGGCTTGGCCGTGGGGCGTGTGCTGCCGGCCTGGGGGGCTCGGGGGGGCCCCGGGGGGCGGTGCTGGCCCCGGGGGACAGGGGGGCGATGCCCCAGCGGGGTGGGGATGCGCGAGGGGCGCTTGCCCGGCCTGTGGTCCCGCCGGGGACGCACCTTGGGCCGCAGCTTCAGCTTGTAGATGGAGGGCACACGCTCGGGCTTCTTCAGGCACCGCCGGGGCTTGGGGACGTTGTTGGCCTTGGCTCCCAGCGGGGTCTGGCCCCCCGCGCCCGGCCCCTCCGCCTCCCCCGGCGCTGGGAGGGTGGGGGGCTGCGGGGCAGCTCGTGCGGGTGTTTTGGGGACCTGGCTGCCCATCCCCACAGGGCGCAGCTGCTGCCGCCCGCGGGACAGCTCCTCCACCACCCTGTCGTAGCCGGGGGGCTGCGTGTTCCCACAGCACCCCCGGAGCCCCGCAGCCCCATTGCCAGGGCCACAGGCTCCCCCGCCTTCACCCGCTGGCACCCGAGGTCCCTCAGCACCCCCGGCCCTGGGGTTCGGGGCTGGGTGGCACTGCCGTGTCCCCTGGCGACCCTCCGCAGCAGCACAGACCTTGTACCCCTCTGCAGAATGGGCCACAGGGGTGGGGGGCCGGGAGGTGGCCGGGCTGGCTTTGATAGAGGGTTTAAAGGTGCTGTCCAGTTTCGGGGGCTGGCTGGAGGAATTTCGGGGTGAGGGCTGTCGGCCCCGGCCGAGGGCTGCCTGTCTCCCTTCCCGTGGGCTTTTCCGGCTCTGTGAATCTCCCGGGGCATCCCGGTGCGAGGAGGGGGCACAGACCTTTAGGGGACTGGGAGCACGGACCTTTAAGGGACTGGGGGCTCGGGGTGCCACTATGGTGGGTGACCCCGTTTCCTGTGGCCTGGCAGCCACCACAGATGATTTTCCTCCTTGCTGGGTGCTTCTCGGAGGTGCAGATACGGTCCGTGGGCTGGGTGCTGCGGACCTGCCCCGTGCCGGTGCCACAGCGGTGGTTTTCCCGGGGCTGGTCCCCTGTGGTGCCCTGGGGACCCCCGCGCCGTTCGGGAAGCTCAGCAGGGACGGGGTGGGTGCCCGGCCCCTCGCCCTGTGCCCAGGGGAGCTGGACCGAGCGGGTGACCTGGATGGTGGCGGCTGCGTCCCCAAAGGGACAGCGGGTGGTGGCTCCCGCATCCTGCAGGGACAGAGAGCGGAGAGGGGCCAGGGAGCTGCTGCACCCCCCCATCCCGCCTGGTGCTGGGCACCTCCAGAAGGGAGGGGGGGAAAAAATCCCAAGGATGTGAGAAAAACTGCTCTGAAACCAGGCAGTTTGGGGCACGAAGCAGCTCTGCACCACTTACCTGCCCGAAGGGACCCTCCTGGGCTGCGCTGGCTCCCGGTGCGGGCTGGCACCCGGCTGGCGACCCGAGCCCTCTGGAGAAGGGGTGGCAGGGGACCGGGGGCCGGGGGGGACACGGCCCCCCCAGGTGACGGGGGGCAGGGGGCTCTGGGAGCGGCTGACCAGCAGAGCGGGCTGGGGGCTGCGGGCGGCCGCGTTCGGGGCCGGGCACAGCCGCACCTCGTGCTGCACTTGCTGCTGCTGGCTCCGGGCTTTCCAGGCTTGCTTGTGAGCTGGGGGAGAACGGGGGAGCTCAGCACAGCACCCCTGTCCCCTGCACCCACCCCCGGGTGCAGCTCACCCGGCCATCGCCCCGCACCCAGCCCCACCGAGGGTGCCAGCGGAAAGCTGCGCTCCCTGCAAAGGGGCTTTTGGGGTCCGGCTCCATCCAAAAGTCTTCCATGACCTCTAGCGGCCACCAAAGCCAAAGAAAGTCCCTAAAACCCGACATTCCCCGGCAAAACAACGAGGCACGGCTGGTACCAAAGCCTCCCGCTCTTGAAAACGGCCCCGAGAAGCATCGAGACCAACAAGAGACCCCCCCCCCACCCAGCCGCGGGGTTTGGGGACGCGGGGACTCACAGAGCGAGGTGCAGCGGCACGGGTCGTGCTTGTCCAGGTAGTGCTCCAGCGTGTCCCAGCCGCCCCCGACCCGCACCATGACGTGCTCCCGCAGGATCTGCACGGGAATGTCCACGCCGTGGGGACACCGTGGGGGTGGCACGCTCGGCCGGGCTTCGAGAGCTGTGGGCTTGCCCTAAGTGCCCCCAGGTGTCCCAAAGGACAGCTGCATCCCTGGCGCGGCTCCTGCGGCCATCCCGACGGGTTTGTTTGGTCACCACAAGGAGAGTGGGGACTCTTCTGGAAAATCCCTGTCCTTCGTCATGTGCTGGGTTCTTAGGCCAGGCTTAGGGATCGATTCAGAGCATCCCAGTGTTCCCACTGCTGGGTGAGACCAGGCTTTGGCTCGGTGGGATGTCACCCATACACGTGGATGGTTAAATCCATACGAACACCTATCGCAGGGCTGAGCTCCCCTGCTGCCCCGCTTTGGGGATAATGGTCAAAACTCCCACACTGGCCCTATTTGGGGCATTATGGAAAAGGGATCATGGCAGCAGAGCAGGATTCCTGATGCTCTTCCCCCTAAATCGCAGGGTGAAGCACTCACCCGGACAAAAATGAGGGTGTCAGAGTCCCCCACGCGGTATTTCCCTTCGGAGATCTTGATCATGGGGAACTGGACGGGGCAGGTACAGCGGCTCACCAGGTGCTGGACCTGCGGGCAGCAGGGATGGGTCCTCACCAGAGCTGCTGGGAAAGGTCCTGGGGTGGCCGTGCCCATCCCCACCCATCTCCATGTCCATCCCCACCCATCTCCATGTCCATCCCCACCCATCTCCATGTCCATCCCCACCCATCTCCATGTCCATCCCCACCCACCTCCATGTCCATCCCCACCCATCTCCATGTCCATCCCCACCCACCTCCATGTCCATCCCCACCCATCTCCATGTCCATCCCCA
>VZTD01003251.1:605114-624936 GCA_013397725.1 Rhagologus leucostigma
GGGGGGCCGGGGCAGGGCGGTGTTGGTGGGGGGCAGGTCCAGCTCCTGCCGGAGCTCCTCCTCGATCTCCTCCTCCATCTGCACCAGGGTCGGGGCGCGCATTCCGAAGCGGGAAGCGTGGCGTGCCAGCTCCAGCAGGCACAGCACGAAGTTCTTCTCGTTCTTCCTCAGCACCAGGTCCTCCGTCTCGAACATCAGGACATCTGGGCAGGGCAGGGCTGGGCTGAACCCGGGGTGGCACATGGGGGTGGGGACAAAGGGGACGGGGGCACAGACGGAGTCAAAACCCACCCGAAAGGGTGCTCTTCACTGGAGCCATCCCACCAGGAATACGGCTGGGTTCAACAAGAGTTGGGATAAATTAAAGGAGGAAGAGCCTTTCCTTTTGGGCATCTACAGCTGTTTCACAGCATCCCAAAGCCACAAAACTCAGTGCCTGAGTGCTCTGAGGATGTGTCACTCCATGCCATTCCCCTTCCTGGGCATCCATGGTGGTAGGACAGGGTGACAGACACTTTGCTCAGAGCCAGGACTTCTGCTGTCCTTAGGGCTGGGATCACGCCGTGCCTGGCAGAGACACGCTGTGCCATGCACCCTTTCCTTTCCCATCCCTCCAGTGCGCGTTTGCACCCAAGCAAACACTCCAGCCGCGTGCCAGCACCCTACAAAGCTGCTGCCAAGCCTGGAGGACCTTGTCCAAGGAATGCCAGCTCAGGGATGCACGCATATGGTGCTGTCCTGTGCCGGGGTGGCGCTGGGTTTGGAGGACACGTGGAGCGGCTGGAGGGGACTCACACACGGAGACATGGGACAACCGGAGCCTGGCATCCTACCTTTGATATCCATCTCCTTCCTGCACCACTGGATGAAGTTGGAGACGTTGTCTCTGGCCTGGAAGGTGCCTGGCTGTGCTGTGAGGTTGCAGGTGACACCAGCAGCGGGCAGGTGGAGGAGCCGGGCCACGTCGGGGCAGGCGCGGGCAAACTCCCCGGCCACCTGCGTGACGTGGTTGGCGTGGGAGCAAAGCACAGCCCCCGTCTCCAGCACCTCCACAAAGGTGCCCACCTCGATGTCAAGGTCGTAGAGCTCCTTCAGCCACTCGGCCAGGTCCTCCTTCATGGCGTACAGGTACTGCTCGCTGGACTGGTAGGGACGGATGCTCCGCGCCCCCGTGCCCGCTGTCCCCCACATTCTGCCATAGGACTGGGAGGAGGTTGAGGGAAAAGGGTGGTGGGGACACGGGGAGCTGCCACAGCCCTGTCCCCAGCCCTGTCTCCAGCAGCCACACTCACCTGGTGCCACTTGCTCCCTGCCACCCGGGGTGGTGACACTGTCCTGCTGGTGTCCAGAGCCCTTTTGGGGTCCCAGGGCTGTAATGCTGCTCGGGGAGAGGAAATCACCCTCCTGGGCAGTGGGTGTTTTGTTTCCTTCCCAAGGGCTGATCCCTTCTCCTTGGTGACAAGGGACTGGCTGCAAACACTCCCTGTTAACCCTTCAGCACCTGCTCCTCTGTCACAGCCCTGCTCCTCCCCAGCCATGCCAGGGGTGGATTTTCCCCCAAGGGCCCTGGCTCCGGGGCAGGAAGGAGTTAGAGAGCAGCTCATTGGCACCCAAGTTGCTCCCAACCACACGAGGCGGATTTTCCCCCTTCCCAACACCCCTACACCCACCTCCACCACAGGTGAGGTGACCTGAGGGCCACAAGGTGCATCTTCAGGGCAACCTCGAGGTGAGAAGGGTTTAAATTCACACTTTCTCTACTCCGTGCTCGCTTGCAAACTCCTTCCCTCGTTGCCCACAACAGCAAGGTCTTTGGCAAAAGCCAAGCTCCCGCAGGGATGGAGAGACTCCAGGAGTTGGGGCTTTAAGGGAATAACTGCACATGAGTGGGCACCTCTGGGAATGCGGGATAGTCCCTCCCTAGCCCAGGGCCTGCAGAGCTGCCACAGCACCCAGGTACCTCTGCAAAAAACAAATCTACTGAGAAGTATTCTCTCCTCGGGACCAAAACAGAGCCTCTCCTGGGCTTTGTGGGGCTTCTTGCTGGGGTGGGGGAGCCGTGGTCTCCCTGGAGCCAGCTGCTGATGTCACTGCAGATCGCTGTCCAGCCGGGGTCATTTTGGGGGAGGGAATGCAAGAATCCCAGCTATTCTGTCTGGGGAATGTGTGGCAGGCCGGAGGAGTCTGCGCCTGGCGTGCCCAGCCAGGGAGCCCAGCAGGAGAAAAGGACCCTTGAGAAGCTGGATTTCCGTCCAGGGCACCCAGTGGGGTGGATTGAATGGCTCAGGGTGTGAATTCCCCCAGGCCCCCCACACTGATGGGGTACAGGTGACACAGCAGAGTGAGCCTGTCTCTGCCAGAAATGCGGAGCTCAGCCCCAGCCCTGGCAGCATCACAGGGCCCCAAGGCATCCCACAGGACACAGCCACAGGAAACACACTGCAGCAAGCCGGGGAAGAAAAGGAAAACCCCAAAAGGGGAGAGGATTCGAGGTAGTCCCATCCTCAGCCTCCAGTCCCACAGCAGATGGGATGCCTGGCTTTCTCCTAAGAGGACAGGAAAAGGAATAATTAATGAATTCAGCCAGGGGAAAAAAACCTATCAACACATCCCAAAGCGTGGAAACATCCTCAGTAATTTGGGGATGAAGTAGGAAAGAGAATTTCCATGTTTTCATCAGCATCAGTGAGTTTTCAGTGGGATCCATCTCCCCTCTTTGATCCTGCAAACACGAAAGCTGAGGCCAAATTCATTTGTCCCCACTCCAACCCCAAACACCCACAGGCATCTTAAACACAGCCCTGTCAGGAAACTGGAGATTTGCTTTAAAAAAAAAACCCCAAACCCAAAGCGTGACACGAAAACAAGCACAAACCCCAACGCCACATATCCAGAGGTTGGTTTTATTTGCTGTCAGGTCTCCAAGCCCTTGGGATTCTCTGCAGGCAACGTCACCTTATTATCATTCAATTCCAATGAAAATGCTGCGGCCCTGTTTCTTTGGCAACGTGAGAAGTCCCCTGAGATTTTAGGCAGATGAAGACCCCGTGTCTGTGTCTGCACATGAAGGGCTCACTCAGTATTGTGGAGAACAGGAAGAGTGCTGGCTCCCCACCCTGCCAAACCCACAGCTCGGCTGGCATCTGGCAGCACCGAGAGCCCTCGGGAAGTACCAGCCCTGGCACCTTGCTTTGGGCAAGCCCTGCCCTGCAGGGAAAGTCTAGAGCGGGCAAAGGTGAGTAGAAGAGGAATCCTTGGAGCTGCTGGCATCAGGAAGGCACCCTGAGGTGGCACAGCACCCTGGCACAGCACCCTGACACGGCACAGCAGGGCCAAAGCAGTGCTGGGGTCTGAGCCCTGGGAGAGCCACTGAATAAAATGGTTTCAATAAATCACTTGGTAAAGCTGAGCCCTGCCTTGCTCGGCACCAGTGCCACAGAATTCCAGCCCTGGGAAGCTGAGGTCCATCCCCCAGCCCTGGGGCATGATGACCCTTTGCAGACACAACCGGTGGCTGTGCCCAGGCGCCAGCGGCGTTTCCAGGTGGGGAGTCTGCCTTGGGAAAGGAATGAGGAATGTGCAGCCACACTGTTCCTGCGAGCCTGCATGCATGGACATGTCCTCTGCTCACCCTCTCCTCTTCCCCTCCTCCCCCAGTTATTCGTCACCCCCTTTCATCCAGGTGGGGCCCAGGGACTCCGAAATACACTGATCCCGATTCTTGCAGAGACAGCAGAGCACAGCCCCTTTCTCTGCACACAAGGAGGGCTGCCAGGTGAGCACAACCTTTATCAGGCACCGGAGAACCCAGCCAGGCACCCCAAACCCATCCGAAAGCCAACGCTCCTGCTGCCTGCGAGCTGCACCGTGACACGGCCAGCAGCTCAGCTGAGCCTCCCCTTTTTTTCCACCTCAAAGAGACTCCTACACCAAACCCCTCAGCTTTCAGCCCCAAAATCCCACTCTGGTGATGTCTGCGGCTGGTGCCTCAGCAGAGCACTGGGATGTGAGCACAGCCCAGCAAAGCATCCCCAACCCTCCATACCCCGGGGTCTGGACAAACAGCAGGGGCAAAGCTGCACATGGACCCAAATTTTCGTCCAAGTGTCTCTTGTCTTTTAGTTTTAAGCAGGAAACGTTCCCAGTCTGTTGTTTAAACCCATCCAAATCTCAAAGCAAGCAGCAGTGAGACACTTCCTCGCCTGATGGTGGGGAAATGACAGATATCAACAAGTGTTAACAAAGATATCAAAAAGCATCAACGAACCCCAGTCCTGGCTTGAAAAAAATGTGTAACAATACCCTGGAAGTTAACAGAAACGGGTGTGTTTGCAGTCTCCATGGCTGATAGCTTTTTTTTTGTGGTCTTTCAAAAAAAATACTGTGTCCCGAACCTCCAGCCCACCAGGCTGCGGCACATCTGTCCCAGCTGCACCCGAGCTCTGCTGGGTCCCTGCTCCACCATCCCACGGCTCCAGCCATCCACGGGCAGCCAGTCCCTGCCTAACCATCCTCAGACGGGAATCCGGAGTCACATAAAGAGGGATCCAGGCAGCAGTGAGCGATGTGGGGTCCAGACTCTCATTCCATCCCGTCAGGCCGTGCTCAGAAAAGGACCTGCTCACTGTTGGCGTCCCAGCAGCCCATCCAGGCGAGCTGCGTGGCCCATTTGCCGGTGGCCACCACTCGCAGCTTAGCCTGGTCAAATTTCCAGTACTGGTCGTCCCGAAAGAAGTAGACGGAGCCGTCGTGGTGGGGAACGGCCCCCGCCGTGCCCGGGGGCAGCCCTGCCCAGTCCCGCAGGCTGCGGGGGTAGTAGGGCTCCACGCCCAGGGGCTCCTCGCTCACCACGAAGTACTTGGGCCCCTTGAAAAGCACCAGGCGCCGGAGCTGCTGGAAGTAGAGCGCGGTGTCCGGGTGCCGAGGGAGCCCGAGGGCGCTGCATTTTTTGGGAAATCCTGCCTCCAGCTTGGAGCCCGCGTAGAGCCAGCAGCGGCCGCCTTGGGAGGGAATGGGCAGGGGTCAGAGTGGGGTCTGTGGGGTCTGTGAGAGGGACCACAGAGGGGTCCGTGGCAGGACCAGCTCCAGGAGATGTGGACAGACCCGGCCACGGGACCACCCGTGTGACGTGTCGGTGACATCCATCCCACTGGTGACCCAGCCGGAACCGCTGCGGGGCTGCCCCAAGGACCAGGCTGGGGGGAAACTGAGGCACGGTAGCTCAGGGGCTTGAAGGCATGGAAAGGCACCACTAGGGACAGAGCAAGGCCACCACCATGCTGCTTCTGGCAAACCTCGCCCTGATCCTGCACAGCGAATGGGACAGACAGAAACAGACCCAGCCCGGCGCTGCAGCAGGAACTGCGGTGGGGATCGGTGGCTTGGCTGTCCCCACAGCGCCCTGTCCCCACAACAGGGCAGACAAAAGCCCCTTTCTGCTCACGAGGCACAGCCTGACGCAGCCCTGGGGAGGGACGGAGGGAGCGGCGAGGGCTGGGGAGGCAGAGGGGCTTTGGCTCTCGCCCAGCTGCAGCAACAAAGCCCCTTTTCTGAACAACCAGCGACTGGTTCCCATTAAAAGCTGGGGCTGACCCTGGCAGCCGGGCTGCCTGGTTTGACCTTCCTCTCCCCATCTGGCTGCCGGGCAGCTCATGGATGGAATCTCAGCTCCTGGGGCAGTTTAGGGATGCCATCTCAGCTCCCAAGGCAGTACAGCCTCTGGGCACGGCGCAGGGATCAACGTGCACCATGAAACCCCCATACACTCCCCTGCACCTCGTGTTTTGGGGAGCATTTTCTCCCCAAGACCCGCCACTGCATCTGGGTTTGCTGTGACACACCAGTGAGTGCTGCTCTCCTGATGGGGAAACTGAGGCACGAGGGGGTGATGTGGCTGCCAGGGCCATGTGGTTCGCCCATGACAGGGCACCGAGCAGGGTTTTGCACACCCAGGGCACAGCAGTGCCCCAGCTCTGCACTGGGAAGGGACCAGCGGGAGGGGACACAAACAGCAGAAGCTGCTGCAGCCTGACCCCGACAAACAGCCCCACAGGCAGGAGCAGTGGCAGCCCCGAGGGGCGTCCCCTGCCCGGCCTCACCCACCTTTGAAGAAGTAGAACTTCCCGCTGAGCTGGGACCAGGCGCAGGCGTCGATGCCGGCGGGGAGGCCGGGCCAGCGCGGCTGCAGCGGCCGCGGGTCACTGGCATTGCCGCTCGCTGACACCACCCAGTAGTGGCTGCCCTTGAAGACGTAGAGGTTGTGATCCCCGTCTGTGAGGCAGAGGGAGGGTGCCCCGGGTGAGAAATTTTGTTCAACCGCTGCTGCCCAGCTCGTCTCTCCTGCCCGTGCAGCCCCGCGGTGCTTTGGGGCTGCTCAGGGTTTGGATGCTTCCTCCTGCCTTTCCAGCCGCCCCCTCAGCTTCCATAATTCATTGTCTCCGCTCCAGCTCTGAGAGGATAAATGCTGACCACGGCTCAAGGCTTATCTTGCTCAGCTGAGCTCCTGCAGTGATTAATCCTTGCCACGGCCCGAGTTTCAGGATGTTTTCCCTGCCCCTGGCACATCGCTGTGCCCTCATTGTGCACTGCTCCACTGTGCATCAGCTCCACCAGTGCCAGGAGCTGCGGACCAGTCAAACCCACCTTTCCCACCACTGGGAGCTGCAGCAGCACTGGGACAAGGGGTAGGGGTGCAGGTTTTGGGAGAGGGTCTCACTGGCCAACACCCACCAGCGGTTACGGCGTCGAAGAAGGAGTGGCAGTAATAGGTGCTGAGGCTCCTCTGCTGTCGGTCCTTGCCATAAAGGTCCGTGTTCCAGTCCTGGAAGTGAGTGAAGACCTTTCCTGGGAGCTGGATGGCCAAGCCCTTGGAGGGCTTCCCTGGGATGGAGCAAGGGGTGATGGGTCCAGAGAAGGGGCAGAGAAACAACTTTTCCCAAAAGACAAGGCTGGGGAACCATCCCAAAACTCCAAATACTGCTCGTCCCACTGTCTGGTTGCTATCCCCCTCTGTACGATGGTGGCAAAAATCCCACGGTATCCCAAAGAACAAGCACCAGCAGACAAGTGGGCAGCAAATCCAACCTTCCCTGCCCTGGAGGCCCTGGTACCTGTCCCACCTCTCCTGCATTTTCCTCCCCAGACACACGGGGATGGGGCCCATGTGACTGTAATCCTCTTCCCTTTCAGGGACCTGCTCCCAACCCAGGGAACAGCCCTGGAGGAACCCAGGGATGCTCAGGGAAGCCAGGCTCACCGTACAAGTTCTGGATGGCCAAGACGTCATCCCAGCTGAGGACAAAATCCTTGCTGAGCTTCTTGTAGTAGGGAGACATCAGGGCGCTCTTGACGGGCGAGTGCTCCAGCCCCAGCGTGTGCCCGACCTCGTGGGCCACCACGATGAAGAGGTTGCGCCCTTTGCCGCTGTGCAGGGACCAGCGCTCGGCGCTGTCAAAGTGGGCTTCTCCTCGCCGGGGGAAGAAGGCGTGAGCCAGGGCACCTCCTGGGGACACGAGAGCCATCAGGGACCGTGGAGCAGAGGGCACAAGCAGCTCTGATTCGCCTAAATGTGCGTCAGTTTTAGGTCATTTTGGAGGAGCCCACGTTTGGAGGGTGTTGTCAAATGGGGAGGGCTCCTTGAAGGCCTGTTAAGATCATCTCAGCCGCCTTGCTGGCAGACCTCGGTTGCAGAGCTGGGAGAGGGGATCCCAAATCAGACAGCAAACTGGTGCAAGCCAGGCTAGAGGGACAGCAGAGCCTCCATCACCCCCAGCCCATCCCAAGCCCAGCCCTCCTCCCTGCCGAGGAAGAGCCCACGTTGTAAAAGAAGCTTACGAGGGGGAAGCGACCAGCACCTGGCCCATCGAAGGCGTTGTTGAGTCCATCGTTGTGGTCCCCGTGGAAGAAGGTCAGGCGGATGTCGGCTGGGCCATCCCGCACCTCCCAGAACACCAGGGAGGACACGTTGCTCCAGAGCTCGAAGGCGGCTCTCACGGCCAGGCGCACCTCGTGCTGGGGCAGGTAGGACGGCCAGTTCACCACGCGGTACGTCAGGTGCCGCTTGTACCACCGCCCACCTGCAACAGGGCAAGCTCAGCGTGCCAGCGGCCGCTTGGACTTGTCCTTCCACCCAGCGGCTGCCTGAGTGGACGGAAACTTCCTGGAAATGCCGTGGTTTTCCCAAGCCAAAGCTGGAAGTTGAAGCAGGTGCGGCACCACAATTAAATCTTTCTGAAGGTGCCACCACGAGAGCCCACCCAAGGCTGGAGTTTGCAACCAAACCCTAAAACCTCTCTGAGGAGAGGAGAAGCTGAGACACCAGGTTTGAACTCCACTCTTGGCTCGCCATCCTCTCCAGAGCTGAATCCAGCATGGATCTGTGCTGGAAGATCTCCTGCCTGGTGCCAGCTTCAAGTCCAGAAGATGCAGTCCAAGGGCTGGACTTCAGGAAGAGGAATCAAAGCCACCTCTGAAAAGGTGGGACAAAGGCCAAGGAGCGGGAAGGGCTCTCGGCAGCACTTTGGGGCCACCACACCTTAGTGCCCAAGGCTTTCTTAAAAGCTTTCAGGGGAGACAGAGCCTGGATACCACCAGGACAGATGGGGACAAGGACGAAGGGGACAAACCTTGTGACTCCCCCTGAGCTCCCAAGCCTCCTATGACACAGGATCGCAAAGATGAGAGTTCACACAGAGAGCAGCATCACAGCCCCCTCCTGCTCCTCGTCCAGCACCCCTCAGCAGCTGTGGGACCCCAGAGCCCTGGGATTACATTTATCTGGGGGCGTCTGGGAGCAGGAAAGAGCCGTGAGGCCCTAGGGGGATGTGGGTGCCAGAGCTGGTGCTGAGGCGTGGGAGTGGTGACAGACCTCCAGCATCGGCCTCTGCTCCAGATGTGCAGGAAAACAGGGGGAACAGAGCCGGCAGCACGCCGGGACTCGCTGCTCTGGCTCTGAGCCGAGCCTCCCGGCAAACCTGGCAGACATCCTGCCCCAGCTCTGCCTCCTTCTCCCCCATTTCTGAGCAGCCCGTGACTGGGGAGACTCTGGGCTAGCTGGTCACACTCTGGGGGACAGAATCAGTTCCCACTGCTTGTCCTCCAGCTCCAAAAGGACACAGATGAGCTTCCACTCTGCACAGCAAAAGCTAAAACCTGCCTGGATGGCTGCAGCCCTAAAACAGAGCCCTGGCATCCTTCCCTCCACAGGAGCAGAGCATCTACCACCAGAGGAGGATGGGCAAGGCTGGGTTAGCCAAGTGTGTTAGCTGGCTCTTGGGGAGAGGAGGGCTTGGCTTTTGGCGCCGTGCTGGGCTCTGAGTGTGCCCCAAGCCAGCGGGATGAGGGACACAGAGGCTGCCCAGGGAAGACCCCGCTGGGAGAAGGGTGGACAACAAAGCACTTTGCTGGCTCAACTGCCAGGTTGCCAGGGTTTCCTGCTCCAAGCAGCCTTCCTGGAGCACAAAGCCTCGAGCCTTCCTGGCCAGTGCCACCAGCCCTGCAGGCACCCCCTGTGTCCTGTCCAGCCTGCGGGTACCGATGTGGCGCTGCTCCCATGCCCGCTGCCTGTGGAGTCAGATCACCAGAGAAAACAACCAGTGCCACACTGAGCCCTTTCCTGCCCTTTCCTCGAGCCGCTGGGCATGTCTTGCCACCCATCTGCAGACTGTGATCTCCCAAAAATGAACCCCATGAGCCACAGGGCACTGGTTGCTTCTGTTTGCCCATCTCCTGCTGCATGTCCTGTCCTTGCTTCCTTCCTGCTCTGCCTCACTGCCCGCCTGTCCTGGGCACAGGATGGCTCCTGCAAGGGACACGCTGCACGCTGGGGCTTTGGAAGGAAATCCAGAGGCTGGAGGAGGATGACAGGGCCCTCCTGGGGCCATCCATGGCCAGCTCTGCCAGATGCACAGACAGCCTGACACGGCACAGAGCCTTTTCTTAATCTCGCCTTCGTTTTTCCCATGTCCTAAGCACAGCTGGCCCCGGCCCTCCTGCTCTCTAGGAATCCAGTTACTCATCTGCAAGCCCAAAGGGAGCTCACAAGGGACAAGAGGCCGAGTCCTGGACACACAGGAACACAGAAGGATGCTTGGAGCACAGTTAAACCCCTTAACATGGGTGAAATTACTCTCGGGTCAGGCAGCCAAGTGCTGGAAGGTTTTGTGGTTGCTGCTGGGTCCCTAATATGCGTTAGAAGTCCCAAAACTCAGCAAAACCTGAACTTCACCGTGTGCCAGCCCCTGCCCTCTAGACCATGCCAGCACAGCTGTGGTGGGGCCGTGGTGACCTGAGTGCCGCCTGGGAGATGCCCTGGCTCCCACGGCAGCAGTAAAACCACCCCACAGAGCCCAATTCCCCCACGAGTGGGAGTCGCATCTCTAATCACTGCTGACATCAAGCCACACAGAACGACTAAAAATAAAGAGGATTAAAAACAACCCGCAAATGTGTCCTGGGCTGGGTGCTGTGCGAGTGGGGCTGCACCTCCCACCCACAGCAGCTTCCCCACGAGTCCGGGACGGGAGAGCCGAGCACCCCAGACCCCAAACCCCACCGGGACCCTCGGTGCCCGTGCTCACCGTGCTGTGCCGTGCGCCTGCGGCGCCGTGCGGGCGATGCCCCGGCAGCACGGCTCTCCCCGTCATCGGTGCCACACCTCGGCAGAGCCATCTGATGGAGGGTGGGGGCATCCAGCACCCCGCTGAGCGGGAGGTGGGTCACCCGCTGGAAATCCCTGGAAAAGGAAGGGAGATATCAGCACCCACATCCAGACCCCCCTGCGGAGGGGTTTGGTTATGTTTGTGCCGGGGGTTTGATCTGATTTTCACCCCACAAGCTTCACCTCCCAGCATCTGAACTTCAGCCGGTTGGTAAAACAAGAAGGATTTGGCTCTGCAACCACAGCTGACCTGTAATTCACCTCCTAGCAGGGCAAAAATAGGGGAGCCTAAAAATGCCTTTTACAGTTTTTAACCCCAGTCATTTGACTTCGCATTTAATTTTGCATTTGGCTTTGCACGAGGTAAGCCCCGGGATGCTCCCAGAGCCGAGGTGATGTGCTTCGGAGAAGTCCAGGCAGGAGCTGGCAGTTTGCTCCCTCTGACATCTCCCAGCCCTCCCCAAGCTCGGCCTCTCCGCAGATTTCATTGCAAGGCGAGCACCGGGCCATAAAAGGCAAATAAAGCAGCGAGAGCCGGGTGCCAGCAGCCGGCATCCAGCTGCGAGAGCCGGGCACGGACCCGCCTTTCCAAAAAGGACTGGCTGTGCTTTAGCGTCAGGCCGTGAGAGAGAGCCTCCAGCTGCAGAAAGACCCCTCTGGCTGCAGAAAGCCCCTCTGAGGGCTGGCAGCACCCCTGCAGCTGCAGCGGCTGAGTTTTGCCCGCAGTGTTGAATAAAAGGCTCCCACCTCAGCGCCTCGGTGAACTCGGCGGGGCTGTGCGTGCCGGCCCCCGGCTCGCTGAAGTAGCCGTATTTCTCCAGGAAGAGCTGCAAGAAAAAAAACGGGAAAGGTGCAGCTCAGAGCACGTGTTGGATTGGGAAAGGGAGAAAAAGGAGATGCGATGGTGAACAGCGCCGCAAACCCAAAATGCCCACTGGTTTTACTCCTGAGAGCTCTGCACCTCAAGCAGCCGCACCTCCTGTGCCCGGACAGGTTCCTGTGTGTCTCCTCCCCATCATTTTTGATGGCTCTTGGGGTTTTTGGCCACGGCACGATGGAGGGCTAGGAGGAAACTCTGCTACCGGGAGATCAAAACCCGCTGCTGCCGTGTCATCCGCAGCCAGAGGCGACCAAACCCACAGCTCTAATCGCCCCGGCTCAACACAGTGATTCAAACAAAGGCCAGAGTGTTGTGGCCGTCAGTAGGGCGGGGTGAGATGGGGTCAGGCTGCAGCCTCGCCCCATTCCCACGCAGGACGTGCTGCTGCAAAGTGGGGACGCTCCGAGGGCAATTTGCTTTGCCAAACCATTCTTCTTCTTATCGGCCATTGACACGGACGGGGATTGTCTCTCTGAACTTGCTCCAGCACTTAAATTCTATGTTAGAGAAAATAAACGGCTCGGGCTGCTCCGCAGCTTTTGGAGGAGTTAATAGCTGGGGTCACGGGAACGCTCCACGCCCGCCTGCCCCGCCGCCAGGGATGTCTGCGGGAGACAAACAAGCTGCCCAGCATCCTGTTAGTGCAGCAGAGCCGCGGTTACAGCAGTGAATAATAATCAGAATAAAAAGTGAAAGCGGCGGCTTCCTTTCCCCGCATCCCAAAGGAGAGGTGTGCTGAGCACCGGGAATGCCACGGGCTGACCCAGATAGCACGGCCGGTGCCCTCTGGGAAATCGGGTGTTTTTAAAGCTGTTTCCCTCCCTGCTCGTCTCGGGGCCGGGAAAAGGAGGGGGTTGGAGTGTTGACCTCCACTCAGTGCTGCTCCTGGCTGTGGGTGACCCAGCTCTCCTTTATGTCCCTGCAGAGGAGGCAGCAGCCCTTCCTGGGCCTTGTCACCCGGCAAGGAGCAGGAATGATTTATGGATGTGGCAGTCCCGAGGTGTGCCAGGGCCTCTCCCTCTCCTCCTCCTGCCCAAACCTTCTGCCTGCCATGAACAGTCACCTTCCCGTCGTCCCCAAACATGTCAGCGCCGTGCTGCCACCTCCCCGCGGGCAGGGCAGGCACGTCCACGTGTGCTCTGCAGATCTCATCTCCTCCAGTTTCATCTCCTCCTTTACGCCCCTTCTGCCTGGAGCATCCCCCTCCGGCTGAGGACCGGCACAGATTCCTGCCTGGACACGCTCTTCACCCAGCCCCACACAAAGAATTTGGCTGTTTTTCCCACCAAAGCCGCCTGTCTCAGCTGGAGGCACCAGCAGCTCGTTCCAGCAGCACCAGGCTGCAGCAGCAGGAGCCCGAGCCTGGCCGGGGTCACCCAGACACCTCACACTGGTGAGTGAGTCAGGATAAATCAGGCAAGTGCTGCACTGGCAGGGAGAGCATTGGCTTGAGTCAGGAGAAGCCACGGGGATGCCCAGGGATGGACCACACAACCTGGACTTGCCATCCCCCGGCCACACCGGGATAACCCCACCTTTAGGTGGGTACCAGGAGGCAAAATCCAGCAGCGACTCGGGATGAGCGTGCAGGGATGGAGGAGCATCCTGGGGATGGGGTGGCTTGGAGCCCTCTGAGAGCAGTCTGGAGAGGAGAAGGAATCTGGCCCTCTTTCTCTGCAGTTGTATTTTTATAAAGTTCTCCTCCCGAAGTACAAAATCACCAGTTACATGTGCGGGTGCGGGGTGAAGATCCCAGTGGTGACATCACTGCAGATAAATGTGAGCTGAGAACACTGGGATGGGAAGTCCCGGGTCTCACACCACGGTCTGAATCTTTCCTAACACAATTTTGCATTCCCTCAGCACAACCTGAAGCTGTTTCCTCGCCTGTAACCCAACACAATCCCGTCCTTAAGGCATGAAAATGGTTTTTCCTCACCATGATCTCATGAAGGCTTAAAACCCCATCTGGACACGTCAGGGTGCACAGTGAAAAAAGCAACCCCTGTTCCAGCTGCTGCTCTTGAGCAGCACCAGAAGGCACAGAGGCCACCAGCTTTATCATTCCTGCCCAGAGCTCCTGGAGCTTTGCAAGTCCAAGCAAAGCAGTGTTTTCCCTGTGGTTTCTGGCCTGTGCCACACTGAGGTTCTCACACACAGGCACTGGCTGCAAAACCATCAGGGGAAATTGTATTACACTTTCTAGACACATCTACTGTCAGCTAAGGGTGATGGTGGTTCTGGGAACACAGAGCTGCAGCAGAGGGATGTGCTGATCCCCAACTCGGTCAGGTATTTGTCAGAGTGCAGAGCATACAAATCCAGGGAGTTTTCGGGGTCTGACGGAACCCAAGAGCCCCATGCCACAGTATCCTGTGCCCAAACCAGTGCTCAAGGCTCCCCCAGCACTGCACAACCCCCCAGAGCCCAGCCAGGCTCTGGCACCAGCCCACTGAACCTCTCCAGAGGCTGCAATGCACCGGCCATGCTGGTAAAACCCCCTCCCTCCTGCCCCAGACGGGAAATGCTCTTTTCCATACAATGGGAAAAGAAAAACAGCAGGAAACCAAGAGAAACATTAATATGAAATATGCCCAACTCCCCCTCTGCATGAGGGAGGGAGAGGAGCACGGATCTGGCTGCCTGGGAGCCAGTGCTGGGGCAGAGAAGCCTCCGGGGCTGCAGCAGGGACAGCAGGGGGACAGTCTGGGGGAGACAGAGGGGCCTTTCCCGTCTCAGGGCTCTGATGTGGAGCCTTTTACAACCCTGGAAATCGTCTCTGTCTTGGCTAAAGCCAAGGAAACACCTTGCCCTCGACCACACGCATCCCAGGTGGAAGACAGCCAGCGGCAAATACAATTAGCCCTCCGTGCCTGGAAACTGGGACAACGAGAGTGCCGAGACAGCAGGCTCCGGTCCTGCCGGCTCTCCGCTCCGGACACTCCGGTTCTGGCTCCTTTCCACCCGCTCAGTACCAGAGAAGCCTCAGTGGGCTCCTGCTGGCCGTGGTCCCTCTGCTCTGCCGGGTACAAACCCCATCTGTCCCCTCCATCCCCCGGCAGCACAGGGAAGCGATCCCGTCCTGCCGAAGGGTGGGCAGGGCTTTGTGTCACGGTTACAGAGGATGCCACCACAAGCTGCACCTTCAAAGTCTTCTGTTTTAAATCATGAGACAGCCCAGGCGGATCCTCGGCCCTGGTACCAGCAGCCCCAGGCTCATCCCACATCATCTCACCACGAAGATGGGCACAGCGGCTCCTGCTTTTCATCCTCAGTTTCCCCCTGCACACATACACAAGAAGAGCTGGCCCCGGGCCGTGTTTTGGCGTGGTCACTGAAGGAGCAGTGGCTCCTCCTGCCCACCGGGTCGCTGCTGCCCGCGAGCTGCCTCCAGAAGATGTCACAGCAATTAAAAACGCTCATTTGCTTCCGCTCATCCCTGCAAAGCCTCAGGCAGAGTCCTCGCGCCGCTTTTGTTTAAGTGTGTGTATAAGTATGTCTATAAATATTATATCTATAGACACAGGGAGACACACGAGAAGGGGCATTAGCGAGCACAGAGCCTGGTTGTTCTCCTGCTGAAAAGGCAGCGAAACCTCCCCTGACTCTGTGCACTGGTGAGGGAGGGTGGTTAAAGCCCCAAACCCCTGGGATGTTCCCCTGCTGAGCCTAACCCAGGCCTGAAGGGATCTCCTCTCACGCCTACCACTCCTAAAAATCTACTTTAGCAGCAAGTAATCCACTTGCCGCTGAAGATGTGGGGTTGGGGTCTTCTAAACTCCTTTTATTTTCACACTCGATCTTGTGAAGCTGAGAGGCGGCAAGCTGGGCCTGACTAAAACCTCTCCTGGTTTCACCAACCATTTGGATGTGGCTTGGAGCAACCTGGTCTAGTGGAAGGTGTCCATGGCAAGGGGTGGAGGGAGACGAGCTTTGAGGTCCCTTCCCACCCAAACCGTTCCTTGATTCTGTGATAACTCATTGGGAACCAGCTGGCAGCTTTGACCCGGCACCCCAAAAACCTCACACCCTGATGGGCTGCAGCACAAAAACTCCTGAATGCGACCCAAAGCACTTGGGGAAAACAGGGAAAAGCGCTGGGCTTGGCCAAACCTTCCCCTGCGAATACCAGAGCGGCTGACAAACCAGTTCGGTCACGCAGACCGGTTGTGTTTTCGTGTCTAAGGAGAGAAAGGAAACAAATCTTGCCCTCCACAGGGGTGGGAGCCGGCGGAAGGCGACGTCCCCTTGCCCGGCGGGCGATATTTGCCCTAAGAAGCGGGGATTGTTTTTTGGGGAGAAGCAGGAAGAAGGGCGGGCTGTTCGCGCTGCGGTGACTCACGGGGCTGTAAATCACACCGGGCCATCGCCGCCTCGCTCGGAGCCGCTCGCCACATCCGCGCCGGCGGCAGCGGCTCCGAGGCGCGGTCTCATGGGTGTTGCAGAGCCCGGCGATGCCTCACAGGGGTAATTCCTGCTGCTCTCCCCCTCTCCTTCCACCGCCGTGCTGAACAGCAGGAATTTTTTCACGGGAAGGAGAATTTCTTCGCCTTATTTCAGAAGGAAAACGTGGGGTGCTCTGTGCCCCAGCTGACCTCCGAGCCCCACTGTGTCTGCGTGGTACCCGGGACCCTCCCTCCATCCAGCTGTGCTCAGCATCCTGCATCCCAACCGGCTGCCTGCTCCCTAAAGCAGCTCAGCCGGGCACTGGAGCATTTCCCAGCACAAGCACAGCCCGGAGCCCTCAATGTGAGACCTTGGTTTGATAAGGGGGAGAAGTGAGAGTGCCCAAGACACTGCAAGATGGGAAGGAGGAGGGCAGGACAGGGGAAAAAAATTGGAAAAAAAATCCAAAATGAGAATTATTCAGTCCTTTAGTCCAGCTCTCTGTTCCCATTCCCTGCCTTTCTCAGATTTCTCCTGTTTTTCTTCCCACCGCAGCAGATCTGGAGCTTCTCACACAAATCTCTGCAGGAACTTCACTGTCCTTTGTCCTTGGCCCCACCAGCACCTCACCGTGCTCCTCGCTCCCAACACGGGCTGAGATCTCACATGTCCTGTGTATTTTCCACAATTCCCCTGGGATCAGGGGATCTCGGGCATTACCACACCCCCAGCTGCTGTCTGAGCCAGACACCAGCTCTGCCAAACACCGTGCTCTCTCACATTGGGCCCTCTCCTATCTGTAGATGATAAGATGATTTCACATACAAATGTTTCAAATTAAGTTTTCGAATTTTCCTTATTTTTTTCAAAGTTTTTTTTTAACTGCATTTGGTACGGATGCAGTGAAAACATGGGCACCAGCCAGGAAAAGCACACAACTGGACATTTTCACAGTCTTGTGCATCTAAGTTTACACAACCTATTGTTGCTAACTGTGGCTTTTTTAAAAGAATTTAAAAAAAAAAAGCTTTAGAAGCAAAGCCTGGAAGTGCTCTGAAACCCACAAGTCACCAGAACTATTTGATGTTATGTGAGAATTTCAGCTTCCTCCTAAAAGAAAATTAACTGCTCGGTTTATTTAGACAAGTTCCACCCCCGAGTCTCTGCATTTCCATTGTGTGTGTTGTCCCAAAGTCCCCGGCCAGCACAGCACATCTCCTTGGGGAAACTGAGGCAGGGAGACAGGAAGGCCACTTGCCCAGCACCCCTTCACCTGGAATCTGCCACAGTCCTGGGATCTGCTCTGAAGCTTCAGAGGAAAAGAACTCAGAAGTCACCAGCGAGGGGTGGAAAGGCAGTTTGGACCTTTTAAACCAGCTGTTCCCAATCAGTTGGTTTCCTTTTAAAGTGAATTTTGAATTACTGATTTCCTGAGCATTAAAATCTTTGCAGACTTATTTTCTCCAGGTGGCATGAGGGGCTGGGCTGAGGTTTGTGCACAGTGGGATGAGCACACCTATTAATGACCTCTCTGAAGCAGCATCTCCCAGCAGAAGAAGCCTGCACATCAACACAAGCCCCTGATCACTCCTGTGCCCTTTTGCTCCTAGAGCATGTGTTCAAAATCCCAATTAATTCACCAGGACTTGGTGGCTGGGGTTGAAAATTAAGCATCTGTGCAAAGGTACACTGGACTGAGGCCTAAACAAGAAAAAATCCCCAGCACGAACCTTTGTTCACCAGCCAAATCTCATACCTTGTGCTCCCAAAACAAACAGGAGCGCACGGTGGCACGGGGTGACAATGACAGCAGGACAAACAGAAGAAATCCAAACAAAGGTGATGGGGACAGCCCTGGGGAGAGGCACACAGGGGGAGGACTGGCTTTTGTCCCCTCCTGACATGCTGGGAGATGGGAAGGTTTCCTCGTGCGTGAGTTCTGTTGTTGCAGCTGTGTGGCAGGGTGGGCTTGCAGGTGCACATCACCTGTGGGGACACCCGGACACAGGCTGGGAGAGATGAGGGTGTTCATCCTGAACAAGAGAGGGCTCCAGGGACACACAGAGCCCAGTCCAGTGCCTAAAGGGGCTACAGGAGAGACAGAGGGACTTTGGACAAGGGCAAGGAGAGATAGGACAAGGGGGAATGGCTCTAAGCTGAAGTAGGGCAGACAGATTAGATATTGGGAAGGAATTGCTCCCTGTGAGGGTAGAGAGGCCCCGGCAGAGTTCACCCAGAGAAGCTGCGGCTGCTCCGTCCCTGGAAGTGTTGCAGGCCAGGTTGGACAGGGCTTGGAACAATCTGGGATAGTGGAAGGTGCCCCTGCCCGTGGCAGGAATGGGATGAGCTTTTAGGTCCATTCTAACCCAAACCAGTCTGTGCTTCTCTGCCACATCTCCACGCGGCACACATGGGCACACAGCCTGGCATTCCAACACAACCCTACGGCACAGCCCCATCTCCAGCTGGCACAGCCACACACACTGCGTGTACCCAGGGCACACGTGTGGATGCACAGGCATCAGGAGCCCACGGGCACTCACCTGTGGTGGGGATGTATGCTGGGGACACATTCCTACCTGTGGCACGGGCACACCAGGGACACGGGCACACCAGGGACATCGTGACACCTGGGGCATGGACACACGTGTAGCACAGGCACACAGGGACATGCACACCCGGGGCATGGACACACTCACGGCACGGGCACACAGGGACATGCACACACCTGGCAGGACATGGGCACACGCCTATGGCATGGGCACACCAGGGACTGTCGCATCTAGAGCACGGGCACACCTATGGCAGGGACTCAGTGGGGACACGCACAGCCGGGGCACGGACACACCTGCGGGCATGGGGACATGGGCATACCACGGACACGCACACCCCTGGCACGGACACACCTGCGGGCACGGGGACATGGGCACACCAGGGACACGCACACCCCTGGCGCGGACACACGGGGACACGCACACACGCGGAGGACGCACACCCAGGACACGCTCCCTCCCCTCCGGTGCCGGTGCCGGTGCCCGTCCTACCTCTGCCTGCCGCCGCTGCCCCGCGGGCGGTGCGGGCCGAGCGGCCNGGCGGCCCCAGCCCCAGCCCCGGCCGTGGGCCGGGCTCCGCCAGCAGCACCGAGCGCCGGGGGCTGTCCCTGCTCTGGCAGCCCCCCCCGTGTCACCCAGCCCGGGGCCGCCACCGGGGGAATGACCCCGTGCGTGCCCTGTCCGCTGTCCCCTGGGAGCATCCCGCTGCAGATGCGTCTCTCCGGGCTGCCCCTTCCACCAGCTGGGACAGTGGCTCTGCCCGGTTTGGAGCTGTGGAAAAGAGGAGAAAGTAATTCCAGCTGTTCCTAAACCTGTGTTCATCCATGGCCCAGCACACACGGATGCAGGGTTTGGAGGCCGGGGGTCCCTGTGGGCCAGCACTTGCCACGAGCTCAGCAACACGGAAGGCTGGGCCAGCAATGCAGCCCCTCTTCAGGGGTCTGGCAAAACCGACACATTAGAGCAGTGTTTTCTCAAGTTTTACATAATAACCACACACTCGGGGTTGTGGTTTACACTCTTTATGCTTAAATTTCCCTCCCAGGTGTGGGACGTGGTGGCCCGTGGGCAAGGAGGGGCTGTTTGCCATCCAAGGTGACACACTGCACCCGTGCCAGTGTCACAGCTCTCCTGCAGCTCACACACAGCTTGCGAGTTCCAGTGACAAGTCAACAGCTCTGTTTACTCACAGCAGTATTTTGTTTGACTATTTTGTTTTAATTTGACTAAAGCAAAAGGATGTTTTGATTCTGCTTTGGTTCAAGGGGAAAAAAATNTCTGCCTGCCGCCGCTGCCCCGCGGGCGGTGCGGGCCGAGCGGCCGCCAGCAGCCCCAGCGCCAGGGCGG
>VZTD01003251.1:624970-651209 GCA_013397725.1 Rhagologus leucostigma
CCGTGCGTGCCCTGTCCGCTGTCCCCTGGGAGCATCCCGCTGCAGATGCGTCTCTCCGGGCTGCCCCTTCCACCAGCTGGGACAGTGGCTCTGCCCGGTTTGGAGCTGTGGAAAAGAGGAGAAAGTAATTGCAGCTGTTCCTAAACCTGTGTTCATCCATGGCCCAGCACACACGGATGCAGGGTTTGGAGGCCGGGGGTCCCTGTGGGCCAGCACTTGCCACGAGCTCAGCAACACGGAAGGCTGGGCCAGCAATGCAGCCCCTCTTCAGGGGTCTGGCAAAACCGACACATTAGAGCAGTGTTTTCTCAAGTTTTACATAATAACCACACACTCGGGGTTGTGGTTTACACTCTTTATGCTTAAATTTCCCTCCCAGGTGTGGGACGTGGTGGCCCGTGGGCAAGGAGGGGCTGTTTGCCATCCAAGGTGACACACTGCACCCGTGCCAGTGTCACAGCTCTCCTGCAGCTCACACACAGCTTGCGAGTTCCAGTGACAAGTCAACAGCTCTGTTTACTCACAGCAGTATTTTGTTTGACTATTTTGTTTTAATTTGACTAAAGCAAAAGGATGTTTTGATTCTGCTTTGGTTCAAGGGGAAAAAAAATAGGATGTGACTTGTATCTGCTTTTGTTTTCATGCCAGCTTCAACCCCACACCTATTTTAAAGCTCTCAGGCTCCTTCCTCCACTTTTTAATCATGCCAAAACCTCAAGTTACAGAAGCATCTGTTGAGTGCAGCTTGAAGAGAGCTGCAGGGATCCTGTGACACTTTGCTTTACAGCTGGACAGGGATGTAGGGAAGGGAAGCAGGATTCGAAGGCGAGAAAAAGGGATCCACATAACCTGGAAAAATAGTGAAGTCACTGAGCTACAAGATAAAAAATACGGGAGAAATGAAGGTTTTGTGGCTGGGCCAGTAAGAACTGACTGAGGAACTGCTGGAGAGCACGGTGGGCAGCTGGCACAGCCGGAGGGATGGTGTGAGCAGAGAGAGCCAAGGGATGGCTGCTCCTCACACAGGTCAGCCTCACGCTTCCTTTCAAAACAAGAGCAGCTCTGTCTGCAAACGCATCCGTGTTTGCGTCGTATCTAGGAAGCAACTGATCCATCTGCTCTTCCACTTAAGAATATGGATGATGAGAAAGTGACTGGCTGGGCTCCAGCAGGAGCAGGAAACTCCCTCCTCTGCTCATTGTAATGTGGGGAAGCGGCTGGGAGGGCACCTGCAGCCCCTGGAGCCGCCAGCTTTCCGACCGGGCATTTCCCGGGGCTGCTGCCTTGGTCCTCAGGGGTTTTGGCATTCAGATGGAGAAGAATTCAGCCCAGCCTCAGGGATGCCAAATCATGGTTCTCTGCAGACTTTTGGCTGGGAGTGTAAAGATGTTTATCCAGCTGCTGCAATCAGAGCGGTATCAGGAACAGAAATACTATCTCATGGAAAGGTGAGCAGATTTCCGGCTTTTTCAGTCTTAGGTGAAAGCTCAGAAACGGGGCAAAAAAAAGAGTTTCAACCCTTGTAACTTCTAGCCCAAAACTGAAACCTGTCAAGCCTGTGGCAGAGAACCAACAAAGTTTTTTAGTAAAACATTCACAAAGAGCATGATAAATAGATCCATACGAGCTCCGGTTGCCTAATCATTCCTGATCTCTTGGGTTTCTAGAGAAAATCCCTTCTCCCTTGAGTTTAACTCAAAAGATCTCAGTGCACTCAGTGAGCTCCATTTCCAAACCTTTTCCTAAGACACCTCCCAGCTTGGAGATGCAGAGGGTTCCTAATTTAATACCATTTGTGTATTGACCTGTGAACATCACGGAGAACTAAACGCCATTAGCACAGGTATGGAGTCCGGAATGGGGGAGGCTGGCTTGTCCATAGGGCACAGCAAGAGCAGCTGAGCACTGCAGAGAGAAGAGCTGAAGCACCAGTGGATCTCTGTCTGAGGTGAGATCCAAGAGTTCCTGAACCAACATTACCAAACAGCTCTTGTGACGTGAGCTTTCTCAGAGCAGCTCTGAGTGTTTATCATAACTGATAAGCAAGTAGCAACCCCATTACTCCTCTCTGGCAGTTCCTACCCAAGATGGATATGATGCACAAGAACCTACCATCAAAAACCTTTAATGCTCTGCACTGAGAACACATTCAAGTTGTTCCCTTTCACCCTCTCGAGAACAGCCATTCTTCAGATGTTTGCTGCTGCACAGCAGCAGGATGGCTCAGTGGGTGCTGTGCCAGGCAATGTCCAAAATCCTTTCCTGCTGCTGGAAAGTGGCCAGATCCAGGACTTTGGATCAGGTCAGATGGGCACAGTCACAGCTTTCCCTCCCAACTCCAGCCTGCAACAGTCAAACTCTTCACCAAGGCACGAGCAGCTTCACATTCGTTGGGCTGTCACAAGGGTGAAGCTTTTCTGCTCAGACAGTTTTCCGGGTACTTCATTTGTGCACAGCAAGTTCTCACAGGTCAAAGGACTTTCCTGTGTCCTTAAAATGTGTTAGAAAGTCTGTCTTGCCCAGTATCCTGCCTCAAACAGAGCCAGGAACAGACACTTACCAGAAGGGTGTTAAAGAGAAAATGCAAAGTCTGCACAGACTTCCTTTGGCTTTACCTTTTGTGTGTGGAGTTCCTGGAAGTCGACGAGGTCAAGAAGCTGCTTCCAGCTGATGAGCCCTCCCACGAACACGCCAATTTGTTGGAGCAGTTTGAATCTCCCTGGTACTTGCTCAGCTAACAGCCAAAACCGTGCATCTCTTTCTAGGATCAGGGTGGCACCTGAGTTTCAGCAAACATCGTCACCTTGGTACGAAAAGTGGAGTTTTAAGCAGTTTTGGGTGCATTCTGACAGCTGGGTTTTATTACACAGCTTTACAAGCAATTGCTACAGCAGCATTAGCAACATCATCTACTGGGACATCGTCACACAGGCTCTGTTACCCTGGAAATGGGAATTATCAGTTCTAGATTAGGCAAAGCAGCACTGGCTGGATCCTGGCCTCAAACCCTGGAGACCTGAGAGATTGGCTTCAGTCACTGCCCCCATATCTCTCTTTAGGACTTGCGGTATTTGAGCAACTTAAAGTTGCATTTCTTCTCAGGGTGAGGTGGGTTTGGCTGCAGAGGGCCGGCATGGAAACTATTTGTGTGCCTCTGAAAATGTTTAGCTATTATTTTATAGAGGAGCAGCATTTCAGCTCTGTAAGGATCACATGCCACTCCCGCATTGGCATCCCTCTTTTCTCCAGCAAGTCCTTGTTGAGCTTGGCAAGTGCTAGACCTGTTTTTATAAATAAACCACCAGCATTCCACACTGGACTGATTTCCAAAATGAAACTCTCGCCACTAAGAAAATGTATTTTTGGAGGATGGAGCATAAACAGTCATGAAGGCAGCAGAGCAGAGCAGCTCCCAGCTATGCTGAGAACAACCCAAACTGCTCCTTTCTGCTGGGATAGATTCTCCTGGTTTTCCACCTCCTGACAAGACAGATCTACTGTCCAATACCGCCTTAGTCTGGAATTTTATTATAGGAAGTCCTACCAAATTCTCACACAGCACTGGGAAGAACTAAAATTAATTCAATCCTTAATATACTAAATTTTTTAAGCTTTTTACTTTCCTACTAACCTCAATTAAAGCTTGTTCTGGAAAACTTTAGGCAGCTGTGGAGAAAAACTGCAGGACCAAAGGACTTGGCAGAAGTAGCTGGAGGGCAACGATACAGTTAAACCATCATCTGGGTTTGTATTTTTTACAGAACTTCCCAGGCCTCTCTGAGCTAATTTAACTCTCACTGCACCAAAGGCAAGTAAAGCAACCCATCAAGCAAGCACAGTTTGTCTGTCCTGCTGGTTTTCTGAAAGACCAAACAGCTGCTGAACGTGTCTTAAAAACCATGCAAGAACTCAGGTTGTTTTGCCCCAGTGCAGAACAGAACATAAACAAAACAAGTGTTCAGCATCAGTGCCAGGCTGGAAAAGCTGAGAAGGTGGAGACAGCTCCAGTTTTGTGGCTCATTTGAAGGCTTGTCGACTTGGTAATCCTGGGCAAGTGATTGTTTGAAGAGGGAAGTGCTCTTAGCCTGGGAGAGAAAGCAGGGTTGGAAGCTGAGCTGGCATTAAAGGCAGCTACAACTGTTGCTCCCAGTACTGGAAGCTGTTTGAATAGCTGTTTGAACCACCAAGCCGTTCTCCAGAAGGGAAAAAGCCAGAGCCCCACCAGGGAACTGGAGGGAGCAAAGGGGGGATGCTGCATCAGCCCTGGGTTTTGCTCAGCCCAGCTCAGCCATTCCCAACTCTGTGCTCAGCCCTGAGGGCTCCAGGTGCAGCCTCAGGAGCTGTTTGTGCAGCGCAAGGTGTCAGCTCTGCTGGGGAACAAACCTCAGCAGGGAGAGAGGCTGTTCTCAGCTGCTGATTCCTGCTTTCCTTCCATCCCATCCAGCCAGCACCACTCCTTCATCTGCCAGCACAGCAGTGGGCAAGAGCACCCTCTAGCCTCTTCCCTCCAAACAGTAACTCCAGCTTCAAAACCATCAGCATCCAACTTTTCTAGCCTAGCGAAACAACAGATGCCGAATTCATCAACTTTCTGAAACCTCACATGCCATACATTGGATTTATACTGTCACTAGTGCACATATACCTCAAATTCCACTGTTTTAAGAGGAACAGGCTGTTCACAATCCGTGATAAATGCCTTTCCTAACAGCAGATGCTTTCCAGGAGAAACCTGATAAAGGCCCAGCACAGTTACCACATTTACAGCCCTGGGTAATGCTGATTTGAACTTCATTACCATGACCATGAATACACACCAAACTGGGGAGGTAGCTCATAAACCGTAACAAAAGCCATTTCTGTTCATTTCTCAGTGAGATATTACCCAGCTCTATGCCCAGTTGTAACTACAGACCCCAAGAACCTGTATTTACAGTGTTGCCCACTAGAATATTGGACAGCCAGAGGTTCTCTCTCAAAGGCCTGTGATGCAGAGGCAGCACTGACACGAGCTGACTGGGGCAGTGCCACCTTCTCAGGTTGCTCCCCTCTGCAGTGACCTATCTGAGGAGAGAGGATAATTAACCTCCCTTCTTTCCTCTCCGCTGGTTTCACAGCTGAATCCCAAATGCTCACAATGCACCTCCTGAACCTCACCTGCATCTGACCTCCGAGATGAAGCACCTGCACACACTCGTTTCCATCACCCACATTCCAAAAGCAGCAAGTACAGCAAAATGTAGCAAATCCCATTTTTTTTAAGCCATCCCACCTTGGATTTTGACCCCTCGGCAGCAGCAGAACACGCTCACACTGCTGTCTGCCTGCTCCTCTCAGAGTCCAGGGCAACCAAACCAGGTTTGAGGCACCACAGGAGGGAAACGGGAAAGGAGCAGGTGACAAGTCTGCAAGTCTGGGATAGAGGACATGGATAGCAAGGAGGCTCATCACTGACCTGCCTGCAGATTTTGTGAACATGCAGAGCTCAGGTCAAAGCTGCAGTGCCATTCCAAACAAGTGCCTATTTACTGCTTAAGCCATACCAACACTGGGAATACGTAAGGAAATGCATGCAAATCAAGTAATTGTGAAACAGTAGAATTTCACAAATAAAACAATCAGCATTTATTGTTGTATTACAAAACACTTCATATTTTGGCAATATTTTACAGTTTATCCTTTTCCTTCTTAGGGCCTGTTGAAAAGGTACGGGGAGGGGAAGAAAAGAGAAGACTGTGGAAATTAGGGTTAAATTTCAATGTCTTGCTTAAAAAAAAATCCTCCCAAACCACCCCAGTCCCTCCCACCAAAATAAAAATCTAGTTTCACTCAATTCCACTATCGAAAGAGGCCATGGGTGAAGCTGCAGGCAATTTCACTATCAAACGCATCAAGAAGACAAACAAAACATTCACAGTGGTCTTCAGTATGGTCTGTTGCGTTGATCATTTCTGAAATCATTTCTGGAAGGGAAAGAAAATGTTCTAAGCAAGTAACAAATGAAGCAAATAACAAATAGTCCCTTCAGTCAAACATTTCTACACTGACGTCTGTGTGCTGCTCTGTGTTTATAGAGAGCCGCATCCAGAAACATTCACAAAACTCAACAGACTGAGAGATTCTCTCCGGAAGCTCCTATCTGTAGTTAATATTTTCATGGCAGTTGTGCTTGTACACATAAACAACCCTTTTCCAACAGTCCCTATCAATCCCACAGCCAAGCAAGGGCAAAGGCTCCTCTTACCTTCCTCCCATTTTGCCCCCATAGCCACCTCCCCGGTCCCCGCCTCGGCCACCACGCCCTCGATAGCCCCGCTCTCCTCCGTAGCCGCCTCGTCCACGGAAATCTGGGCAAAAATACAGAAATACATCAGCTTTTCCAGAAAGATGCAGATGATATGAACACTTTAAATATTTAAGAGGTGTAGCTGTTTTTACACACCTCCTGATGGACGTGAATCTTCTGGTCTGGGCTCCCCACACTGGTTGCAGGAATTCCTGCGAGCGAAGTTCATGTTGCCACAGGACCTGGAACAGACAAGGATTCCCCAGACTGAGCTGTGAAGATGAGAGCACACGTGAAATGCCCCTGCCCAATTAAAATGACACTTACGGGTTAGGACAAACCCAATCACCATTTTTGGGTTCCCCACTTCTACCCTGGAAGCCCCCACCTCTTCCATAGCCACCTCGTGAACCTGCAGACAAAATTATAATCAGAATAAAGTTCTGTGAACTGCACATGAGAAACAGGTATCAAAGATTGTCACTGCCTTCAGACCCCAAGTGACAGACAGACTTTTCAGGTGGAAGAAGTGTTTAATGCAAATATATTCCCACTATTTATTATAAATTCTTTTTCAGCAGTAAAGGGAAACCTGATCTGCTTGAATTGCCACTGGGTATATATCAACCCACTACATGCATTAATAAAATTTGAGAAAGATTTAACAAGGTATAAGATCACTTATAAGTCATTTATGGCCAGACTTAGTCACAGACCAAAAATTTAACAATAAAAAAACTCTGTCTGGATTAATCCCAGGATGCCTCTGACACAGGCACAGGGACAACATTCTTGCTTTCTGCATCACAAAATTAGGAACTTTTATATCAGCTGAAGTTATTGAAGAATCCTTTTTCATCAGCCTACAGAACTGCCTGATTTCAGAACTAGAATTTGTTGACAGTCACTGCCCAAAGCATGATTCCTGGAACATGGTAATGAATACCCAGTGGATTACTGACAAAACTGTATATGCAGAGAATCAGGGAGACTGATACGGCCTTTAATTAAAGGAATCAGACCCCAAGTCAGCTGCAGCTGAATTATGTACTCTGTTTAAAACCAGCTGGAAACAGAGTATCCCCAGGCTTGGCTGTAACAAGCAAACGGTCACTGGGAATTCCCCCCTATATGTGTGGGGCTGGTACAGCTCAACATCACTGTTACACTGTCTCTTTAAAAGCAAGGCTGAGACAAGATCTGGAGACTTTCCAGTTCTAAAGGAAAGCGTAAATTCAGTGCTGTGCAGAAGAGATTACAGATTTCAGTTTACTTAACTGGGTTCAATCCTTATTACTCCCTTCCCTGGCAGAATCCCAAAGGCTCATATATTTGATGAATCACTGCTTCAAAGTCAACTTCTCTTTAATAAATCAATCATAGTGAAAAAGCATTTAACTATGCAAAACCAAGGATTCTACAGATTTTTGTCCTACCTCGACGTCCGCCACCTCCACCTCCTCTCATGAATTCAGGTCTTCTGGTTGCAAAAGAAACTTTGATAACATTGCCATTGAATTCTTTTCCTGTGGGAGGAGAGAAGAGATCAATACAGCTCCTAACAGCACAGCAGCAAGCCCAGCAGAGCCGAAGTGATTTGCACACGCAGACTGAACACAGAACTCTTCAGGCACAGGGAGGCTGCAGTAAATCTCTTGGTTTTGAAAGCACTGGTCCGAAGGTGAGATAGAAAGACTGAGGTACTTGCTAAACTCTCCACAAACCCACAGATATTTTATCTTAAATGAGATCTGTAAGTTGCAATTTAAAGACGTAAGAATGTTTAAAAGATTTTTGGCCATGCTCACCGGGAAGTAGTTTGGATGTTTGAACTGCCTGTAATTCCACTAAGGCAACAAGGCTTTTGTACCACTCAATAGCCAGCCCAAAACTTAACTCCCAAGTATATTTAAATAAAGTTCATGGTTTTGAGAGACTGGGTTCTTCATAGCTACAATGTTTATCACAGACAAACAGCACTGCACATGTGCCTAATATAGTCATATTTGCCTTACCCTCTTAAACAAAACTCAATTTGCATTTTATTAGCAAATGCAAACATCAGACAGGCATGCCATGCCAATTTTTTTTAAGCAATCATTTCACACCAGATGCAGAGTATGTCCTTTTGTTTCTACCCAGTATCACTAAAATTCTGTGAACACACAAGGTGACAGGAGCAGGCACTTTTCCCTCACCCCCTCAAGTTTACTATTACAAGAGTGCCACTGTATTTCCTGCAGTCTGAGGAGTTCTACATCAATATATTTCTGGGATAAACCCATAATTTTAAAAACTTGCTCTTCACTGTGTATATACAGAGAACTCAGCACAAGATTGCCATAACCATTCCAAACTCTAAAAGTGCTCCCACAACACTAAAAATATCAATGCAACACTGTAAGGAATCCCTCCAGCTGCTAACACAGATTACAGCTCTGTTGGTCTAAACAAGAAGTAACACAAACACCACCTCTCATACCTTGTGCAGGGGTGACTGAGGTACAGCAGAAAACCCTCAGTTTCATTGCACATTTTTGGTCTGAATCACTATCTACTGTTTAATGAAATGAGAGAAATCCAACACACACAACAAACCACGGAATACAGGTCTTTGTTTAAGAAAAAAAAAAAACTATAACCCTAACCCAGAACCCCCAAAACAAACAAAAAACCCCCCAAGCCAAAAGCTACATAAACAGCAGCACTGGGCCCCAAACAAGGTAATTGATTTGCTTTTTCCACTGCCTGTTAGATTCACAAATAGCCAAAAGAACAGGTAACTCTCACCCACCATCAAACCAGTCAATTGCTGCTTTAGCAGAAGGAGGGTCATCAAAAGATACCGTGGCTTCTCCCTTTGGTTTGCCAGTATCCTTGTCTGTGTAGAGATTTATCATGGGTTTGCCAGTCTTTTTGTTGGTCTGAAAAGAAAGGTTGTAGTTGGTACACTTGGCACAGCAGGAACACTGGTGAAATCAGTTCAGAGCACAAACTGTAACACTAAGTATCTTTAGTGAGAATACTCCCTTGGAGCTGGCCTGCAGAAACAGAGGGATTTGACTGAAGGATACTGACTGTTCTCCATGAAGTAATGATGGGCCCAGTTTTAACAAAAAAATGAGGTCAAGTGCACAAAATCCTAATTTACAATTGCAGAAACAGAAGCAGCAGCCACAGAACAGAGGCACATGTGCTGCAGTATGAGGGTGGCACAATGGACAGAGTGTCAGGGCTATAAAGACTAAAGAAGAGACACAAAGCAATTTAAATGTCACTAGGAGAAAGGTGCTAGTGCTGCCAGCTTACAAATGAGCTGTCAGCTGGGAACCCAGATAAAATATTATCTACAACTGCTGGGGAGTCAGAGAGAACTCTGCCTTGAATGATACCGGTACATTTCCAGTACACCAGCTCCACCAGGTCTCTTCCTTCTGGCCCATGATTTCTCATTTCACATACCTTTATGATACCAATCTGTTTGAAATAGTCTGCCACTTGATCTGTTGAAACGTCCTCTCCGAGTCCTTGCACGAAGATGGTATTGTTATCAGAGTTGTCAGACTCTGAATCTGTGGAAAATTAAGCTACATTTACCACGTGTTTTTGTGGGAGCAACAGCAGCAATATTTTGAGCTCAGGTCTGTGCTGCCCAGTAGCAGACCCTTAAATCCCAGAGACATTTTGCGTGAAATAGAAGAGGAGCGGGGAGCTTAATTTTGAGGTTAACACCATCAACTGAGTACACTGGACAGCTGACCAGCTGCCTGCCTCACACCCAACCTCCATGCAGCTGGGCATCCCAACCCACCAGAGCAGTGTGTGTTTTAAATAACACAAACTTAGCACAAGTGTGCTGGCAGTGAAAGCAGCTGCTTGGCTCAAGCACATTCAGAGTTCATCAGGAAATTCTTACTTGCTGCATTAACATCCAAAAATTCACATGCACTTTAATTAAACACATTTCTTTCAAGGAAGAAATGCTTTAGCTAGATTTCTTCTGAGCCATGGGAATTGCAGCCACATCCATCTTTCTAGACAAACATTTTAAAAGCAGTGACCTAAGAGCTACAATCCACTCCCACTCACTGCTGGTTCCTTACCAGCATCTGATCTCGGTCCATAATCCCTTTGACCTATGATACGGGTTTGACAAAAAAAAAAAAAAAAGAAAGAAAAGAGACTATTTTTAGCACAACACATTCAAGTGACTTTTTTAGCAACAAGAAAATACATAAAGAATGTATGTAATGCATCTAAGAACTAAGACATTAACCAGAGATTTAGAGAATATTTAGATTTAAACGTTCAACAGAAGGTGTCTGTAGGACGTTAACGTGTTCTTTAACTTGCAGCATGTGGCAGTTGCCACACTGGTGCTGTGCTGGTGTTTGCTTGCAAATGCTGGTTGTCACATCACCAAGCAGTTTCCCACTTTTTTTTTTTTCTACCTCTAGTACCTTTCTAAGAAGCATTTGTAACAAAAATTAAAAAAAGAAAAGAAAAAAAATAATCCGGTGAACGTCACTGTCTCCACAAATTCTTTCATGCAATTTGACAAAGTAGAAATCCAGTTTATTGCTACAAGTTTGGCTATTACAACTCGTGAACACACCAGCCTCACCAAAACTCTATAATGCTTCTACTAGATAGTAACAAGATATTGGTGGCTTTTAGATTTATAAAGAATTTCCACTGAAACATTTTTGGATACTCGGCACTTACCACCGTAATTTTTGAAGCCACCACGGTCACCACCACTGCAGAGGAAAAATTGAAGAAATGATTTCTTCCTTAAGTCTCTACGTGCTGAGCCCAAGGCTCAATCTACAGTTAACTGTTGACAAGTTGAGAATTACTGTCTGGCAGCTAAAGCACCACCTCTATGTTCTCCTCACTACCCATTCATGTTCAAAGATTAAATTACAAAGAAAAAAATCTCTCAGGGTGCTGCACTGGAGAAGAGAAGCCCTAAGGAATATTTTAAACTAACCCATACACATGTGGTTGGTTCAATACTTTCTCCCATCCCATCATCCAAAATTACAGCTATTCAAAACCGGGGTTTAAACAAAAACGTTATTTTCATGAAGATTAATGTGAGCTTTAATTGTAGATGTAATTGCTACTTTGGAATAATTAGCACTTTAGTACTTTCCTAGAAGTCATAAGAGCTAAAATTAATCTCCATTGTTATGCATTTATAATACAGGGGATGAATTAGCAGAATGAGCCATTCTCTGAGCAAGGGTCTGTGGGGACCTACTGTACTACAGCACTTGGCATTACAGAGAAGGTGTGTGTATGTGAGCTTCAAAAGCAGAGGCCGTGAAGTTTTATTTCATTCATTCTGAAACCTGTGGCACAAAATGTAGACCAAGTTAAGAGAATACACACATCAATTTTCAAGGTTAGAAGGGGATTTAAAACAGGTCATTATGCCTCCAATTATGTGCATGAAAATAAACCCTCACTCTTTTTTTCACTGGAAAGGTTTGTACTGGAAGGACTTTTCACAACAGCATTTTTAATTGCATCCATGTTATGAACACAAGATAATCAATATTCAGAGCCTTCAGGAAAAATACAACCACTGGATTTTTTTTAGAAAGTCAATAACCAAATGTCAGAAGGACTATCTCATACTGCCACGTACAACTGCTTGCTTGTCCTCCTCGTCCTGGGGGACACAGCTGCCACCCCAAAATTAGGCAGGATCACCTAATCCCAAGAGCTTTCTCAGTATGATAAAGGCAGTGCGAGCTCAAATCCTGATGCAGAGAAGTATCTCCAGTCTCTGGAGCTACTGTACCTCTTCACCAAAGCACTTTATGACTAGAAATCACTCCAGGTGTTAATTCCATCTGTCTGCTCACACATCAGAGTCCAAACACGGCGTACAAGCACCCAGCAAAAGGCAATGAAGTAAAATTAGGGAGTAATTTCTTTGGCACTCTGTCCATCTGTTACAGCAAATGGAAAGTCATGAATGGAAGCTGCTGATACTTAACATTTATGAGAGAAAAGCTGCCCAAAGTGAGGACCAAATAATGTTCCAACAGGTTATTATCAAACCTGGATTAAGAGACACTCTTTGGAGGGTGACTGACATCCTGGGACAGTCTGGCATGACAGATAATACCACTTTTACTGGGACTTTTCTTAAAATAAATTTTTGCTGCAGATTTTATTGCTGTTCCACAGAAAAAATCTGAATGCTAAACTGCAGTGTCATTTATTCATTAATTCGCTCTGCTCATTAAAGATTTTACAGGCAGCATCAGTGCAGGTCTTTACTCAAGGCTGTTTTCAAGGACTGATGATTAAAAACACAATGGTGATGATAACATTTACTGTAAATACCTTTCTGCCACCTCCAATTCACTTCAGCTAAAAAACCCCCTTCATTGTGACACAACAATTTTTAGTAGGATGCCTGTTTTCTGGGATTTTAACTCAGAAATAACAACAGTGAATAATATCAACCATCTAAATGTTACGAAAATTTTCCAACCCCGATTATGGTGCCAGCTCATCAGGACAGCAATACCCAGAACAAATACGTTTTCTGATGTGGAAGTGTACGGTAGTCAGAAAAACCTAACAATCTGAAAACTTACACAGAGTAAGTTTGTGTCAACACATCCAGGATTCTGCTGGAAGTGAAGGTTTTGTAGGATGCTGGGGTGAAAATGTGTGCACCATGATCCTGAGAAGCAGGAGTTGAATATATAAAATGTAAAGGAAGTCACAGCCCAATGCCTAACTCCTAATTCTGTGATACAGCAGTTCTGCACCCTGCACTAAGGAGTGCAATCAATAATTTTAAAATAGTTTTTTAATTAATGTCTATAGAAATATATTTTTGCCCAAGTCTGCTTCAGCATGTTATCTTCTGCTTAGTCTCCCATGACCAACTCAACAAAAATCTGTAGCAATCTACTGATAGATCCCTTTGATGATGGATTAATGCTTCCCTACATTTTTAAGTGGCATTTGAGATGTGATTTATGAAGCTGCAGTTTTTTACCCTCCTGCAATTGCTGGGCAAAGCTACCCTGGGATCAGGCAGGTATCCTGCAGCAAGTCACACATAGAAATTGCAAGCAGCTGATGCCACAGTCTCGGACTTACCCCTCACTGAGACCCAAAATTCAACCTCAGCAACTGAATTAGTTCCCACATTATTGTCATAAAACACGTGGAAAATACAACTGCAGCATTTCACAGCCCACTGCTTTACCAGGCCTGCACACAGACCTCAGAGATGGGTGACCAGACGGATTTTGGAATCTATGTTAGAAACATGAACAGGCAGTTAAAATGCAGCAGTGCCACCAACTAAGATAATAAATGAGAGGCTGAGCTGCAGGCAGTCAGAATGTGACCAGGCACTACCCAGTGTGTGAACTTGCTGCTATGAAAGCTAAGCCCTCAGATGTTCTTTTCTCCTATATTCAACCATAGATTTATCATCACCTACTAGACTGTAACCAGACTTCATCTGGATATTGCTTAACCCAGCTGGGAATAGCTCTTTAAATTAAAGTACAGGTATATGGGAGCTCAACATACGAGAAATGCAGTTTTATAAAATGATCAGATACTGGCAGAAGCAGCACTAAGAATTCAGGGACCAAGTTTCAGCCTCCAACATGTATCTGTCTCACCAAGTGTGTCCATAACACCTAAGAGTGTATTTTACAAACAAGAAAGGAATATTTAGATCACCAACAGTCACTGACAGATTGATTTTTTTCTCCTTGCTTATATTTATTGCCTCTGTTCACGTTTTTCCAAAGTCTCTATAAGGCTAAGCTCAAGCGTTTCTGCTACAAGTCAAAATATTAATTCTGAACACAAACCACACTTGTAAAAAACATCTGCACTAAGCTGTAGTTTCTTTCTATCACGCTAATTCCCAGCCCTAAGAGCTGATACAACAATTAAGCTGCCTAGGTAGCTTTTGTTTATAGCAGATCACCATAAATCCGCACAAGAGTTAAAACGTAATCTACGCTGAGCAAACTCAGGATTTCTATGACAAATCTTAACACAATGGCAAATCCTTTCTAAACTGCATCTCTGTCGTTCCACCAGCACAGTCTGTATGAGCAGAGCCAAAAGCAAAGCTTCTCTCACCTGCTTTGTTTGCTCCTGTGTTTCCCACTTAGAGGCTTAACCAAAACAATTCAGTCCCACAACCACAGTAACCAGTAATTCCTTGTTTTTCAGATGAGGACTCTAAAAAGCTTGGGTGAATAACTTAAAGTAAAACACTGCATTCTCAAGACCTGCTGTTCCTGCTTTCTAACCAAAAGATGACACTCTTCCACTACGGAAAAAAAGGAAATATTTTACTTCTTAGCCAGAATAAAAATTAGTGAGATCATCAATTTTTCAAGCTTCAAAACAAAAGGGTGGGGAAATTCTATTAAAATCCCAAAAGATGCAATTCAAGACCATTAAAAAAAATCTCAAGGATAATTCTGAAACCCTAAGTTATTAAAATGTGAACTTCTGACACATGACAAAATGTGTGTTCTCTACTGGACTAATACCAGCTGAGAAATCTGAACAGAAATTTCTAAAAAGATCACTTTCTTCTCAGTGCTGGGTGACTTTGAACAGGCACAAAAGAAAAATGGGGGCTGAGACCATTCAGTACAGTACATGTCCAAGTCCTTCTAGCTGTCAGAATAAAGCTATACCTCTATAAAGCTGCATCAAGTTCTCTCTGTGTCTAAATGTCAGTCAAGGAAGAATTTTTATTATTAGCTAAGAACAAAAGATTCATTCATTGTGGCCTCATGTTTGATATTAATTTGTCTGTAAACTCAAGGAGCAAATCTTTTTTGCCCTGATGTAACTTATCTACACGTTATTTTCTAACCACTGTAAAAGTCAAAGCCTACATTATTATTCCATGCCTGGAAGTGTTCACGGCCAGGCTGGATGGAACTCTGAGCACCCCGGCCTGGTGGAAGGTGCCCCTGCCCATGGCAGGGGGTGGAACAAGATGATTTTTAAGGTCCCTTCCAACCCAACCCATTCTGGGATTCTGTGATTACAGCATCATTAATGTATCTGTGTAGACAAGGTTTTTAGACTGTTTCCTGATGGCTACAGAATTTTCACAGTTTAGCATTAAAATGGGACCAGAACAACTGAAAATGGTGGATACTGAAGATCAACCTGATATTCCTAAATGTATTTTCCCCCAGTAAATAAATAAATAAATAAGAGAAACCCAAGAATATACCCCTCCCCAAAAAAACCCTACCCATAAACCCCACATTTTCACAGGACTAAATATGATTTCTTACCTTATTACAAGTTATTTTCCCCTTCATTATAGAGATTGTTATTTAATTTAACCTTTTAGATTTTTCTAACAGTCATGTCTGGTAAAATACGTATGTCAGAAGCAAAATCCTCTGTCACAATTATGCAAAAAGACTGAATAAAGATATATGGCATTGTAGTTCCAGAAAATTTCCACAAAAAATACCATTAAAGCCAACATCACTTTACAGAAGCAGACAGAATTCCTAATAAATGCCTCCCCACTTCACTGTATTTTCCTCCACTCCTTCATTCACTTCCCCACTTTCCCTTCTTTTGGCTTCTCAGCTCACTGAAGCACCATGATTTACATGGACGTGTGAGCAAAAGTTTCCTTACATTTTGGAAAAATATGGCAAGAGGCTTTATTTTCACAGACATTAATTCATTTGACTTTATCCTGCAGAGACCCCAGTTTGTTACAAAGTGACAAAATCTACCAGCAGTATGTTTTTTGAAGCTCACATTCATTGCTGTTATCAGAAAGGGCTCGGCTATAAAGTTTTTTTAAAAAATAGTTTTTAATCACAGGAATATGGAAAATCCTCATCAACAAGAAAACCAAATCTAAAAAAAAAGTTCAGTTTTAACTGAAAATTAGAATTAACTTAGAAATTATTCTGCTTGTTATTTTTGTTTTATGTGAGGTACCATATATTATAGAATTCTTTGTTATATATATTTATTTATAGTATATAAATTTATGTTTATTATAAAAACTATTACAGAAAAATATGCATTTAGTTTGTATTATATAAAACCCCAGCAAACATAAAATAACACTAATATGCTTTTCTAATTGTGCTACCACACCTAATTAGAAGAGGTAAGATCCTCCTACATCATTATAAACAAGCCATTAAGTACAATTTGGGAGCATCTCAGAAGCAGACAGATTTTAAATACGATTTGAAAATAAATACCTTTAAAAGTAACCAAGTACTGGATTATTTTATTTAAATTAGATCAGTTGCAACAGAAAACACCGTATAATTATAAGAGTTTTTCATGTGCAGTTTAGGAATAACCCAGAGCTGTGCAGCCTTTTGAAGGGTAAGTGGTGCTGACAAACACCTCAAAGCTCTCTGGAAGCTTCAACGTTCTTGCCCTGCATCAGTGAGCCCTCTGCACTCCCAACCACTCAGAGAGACACAAAGGGGAGCCAGTTGTGAGAGTTATTAATAAATAATACGTCATATGTTTAATTCAATAGGCTTGAAAGCCAAGGTCCCAATCGCAGACCTCTGCATGAAATCATCTGCAAGCACAGAATTAAATATGTGCATAAATTTTCTTGACAGTACAAGGCCTAAGGCAATGGGGAAAGGGGTGACAGCATTGTTAGTATTTCAGGTCTACCCAAAATAAACGTGTTTAGACTGACAAATCAATAATAAAAGATGTGTATCTTAACAGAAGTTTAAAACTGAAAAAAGCAGCAAAGAACAAGTAATGTTACTACTAAATTATTCCTATTATTTCAAGGTCAAAATACTTCCCTGGTAAAATGTGAGCTACCTTAGCTATGAATTTTATAAATTTTTCTCAATCACTGGCTGTTGGTTTTCTTGTCACTGAAAACAAGTGATGGGCTGGGGCAGCTTTTGTATTGCAACTCATGCAAATAAAAGGCAGCTCTGTGTCACAACAATCAAATGCTTGGTCTCAATCTATGTGAATCTAAAAGCTGTTCCCTTAGGCAAAACTCATTTCTATGCAGTGCAGAAAGGTTTAATTTTAGAAACCTTCCAGTTTTGAAAATCTAAATCTGAACCACCTTAGGAATAGACACATAATAAACAAAAACGAAAACCAGCTAAATAATAGGAAACAAGGGTAAGGAAGTACAGGCACTGGAATGAGATCACTTACCTATATCCAGACATATGACCTCTTCCATCCATGTCATATCCCCCTCTACCTCCTCCCTGTGACCCGCCATATCCTCTATTATCTTCTCCATACCTGCTCTTTTCACGGCGATCATCTGGGAGAATGAGTCAAACCAAACACGAGTCAATTGTAGTGCAAGCTGCAGCACAGTGAAAATTCACACCCTGTAATTCCCACCTCCCCTTCATTAACTCTGCCATTTACATCTGAAAAGTATCAACTCCTAAATCTCTCTGACATTCTCTGTGCCACAAAGGAAAAAAAAAAACCAAACCCAAATTTTGCTCCATTATCTCCCTTGGCTTCCAGGGTCACTAAGTATATCAGAACGTAAAAAGCACTCTGTAATCACACTCCATTTTCCAAACATTAAACACATATTGTCTAAAATATACTTTCCATTTGACTTCCATACAGCCCTCCCAGTTTGCAAAAGGCATCAGTGAAGACAGAACAAGGATAAACAGAGTGGGTTGTGCTGCTGGTGTGAAGTTAAAGCAAAAAAAAGGCTTCATCTTAAACTTCTCCTTCTATCTCACAATTCACCTACACAGAGTAAAGCTGGAATGTGAAGTGCAAAAGCTCTTCATGACTGATCAAGACATGTCACCCTCATGCAGGAACAGGGTTCAAAATAGCTTGGGAAGAAAATTCCATCTAGAATTTGCAGAACTCATGGACAGAGACTCTGCAAGGCTGTTCTAACATACGTAAATGCAACCATTTTGGGGCCCCAAGAGTTTTTAATCTCCCTATAATGTTTTCAAAGTCTTAACAAATAAAACATCCCCCACGAATATCAACATGGAAAAGAGTTTAACTATTCATCAAACCAACTGCTTGTAGAAGAAAATCCAACCATTTCACAGTGCTTCTGCTCCATTTTACTAGCCAATACTGAATTCAACCCGGGAATTTTACCTTGGCTGTTGTGGCTATAGCTTCCCTTCTGAGACTGGTAGGATTGCTGGGAGTGGCCATATGAGCTTTGGTGCTGGTTATAGCCTGACTTTTGGTCATATGAGCTCTGGTGGCCATAGCCCGACTGCTGGTCATATGAACCCTGGTGGCCATAGCCCGACTGCTGGTCATACGAGCTTGACTGCTGGTCATAAGAGTCTTGGTTTTGTCCATAGCTTGACTGCTGGTCATAAGAGCTTTGGTGCTGACCATAGTTTGACTTTTGTTCATAAGAGCCTCTTCCACTTAAAACAAAGAGAATTTTAATTAACAGCTAAATGTTCACAGAATAGAGAGCAAAATAATGGCTGAAAATTCATGACATTGCTAAAATTTCCTAAACGCAGTTACCTCATTACATAACTTAACAACATCACTCCTTTCACATGTCCCAGTCCAGCACTTGCTTTTTGCCTCTCCCCGGTACCATCAATGGCTGATGGAGAGACCGTGACCTGCTAAACACCAAATCCTTCCCTCTGGAACTGCAGGGCAGAGCCTCAGTGCTCATGTTGTACAGTGCGGCTGAGACTCGCTGCCTAAAAAATCTCAAAATAATAAAATTTTGCTTTTACTGAATTGCAATCTCTCTTCTTCTGGGCATTTTACAATTTATCAGGTATGTTTCTAACTGTTCTGGTGGCCAGTAACATACCTGTGGTTCTTCTCACTTCAGTGCCATCTACACTACCCTAACAACCCTCATCAGAAACACTGACCAGTATCACATCCAGGATACTCCAACACAATGCAGCTCTACATTCCAAGAAGGAGCAATAAATCTTCTCTAAGATGAAGATTAATAACTTTATAGCAACCACAAGGGAATCTCACCTACACATTTGCCTAAGCAACTTCAGCATCTGAAGTAGAAACTGAAGTATTTTGAAAATCTAGATATATGAGAGAATAGTTCCAGCTGGCTTAGCCTTTCATGGTAAGGCATAATATAGATTTATGAGAAATAAATTGCATCCAGAGAACACCACCGGCTGTTACTCATTCCTTTGTTTTCCCCCAGGTACTTAGTTGTGCCTTAGCTGTCTTATTTTTTCAGTAACTGGAAAGCATCTCTGACCTCCGCCACCCTTTCTTCTCTTCCCCCTCCCTGCTTCCACCCTTTTCCAAAAGATGAGGCACTAGCTCTGCCACTCTCCAGCCTTTGGCAATCTTACTTGCTAGTGAAAGTATCTCAGAAAAAGGGAAAAAAATGCAGGAGCCTACAGAAAGTTTCCACCAGCTTTTCAAAGCACTTTCAGATCCAGTGCGTTGGGTTTAACCAATCCCAAAATATCCCATCTGTGTAAATACAATCTAATCTGCTCTCTCCCACTTCTAGCCTAGATCTCAGCTTTAACCTTGCTAATCCCAGTGGTAAACAGCTTGTGAAGATTTTTTTTTATTATCTTCACTTCAAAAAAGTCAGCTCTGCTTTAGCCTTTGCACCTTTACCAACAAAGGAAGCATTGTTGAAAGCATCCACTGTTTGCTGTCTTCCTTTCCCTTCCCTAGGATATGACAGCTACAGTTTTGTGGCCATCCTTTTCAAAGCTGCTATCATTTAATTTCTCAGTTTCTCCTTATTTGTTACAACCATACATTGAGGAGTTTCCCTTCAAGGTCTTTTCTTCATTTTCTAGATCACAAACAACCTGCTGGGGAACCTACGTGCTGCATTTTTATTCTACTGGACATCTACAGAGTTAAAAACTACATTATTACCTTTGTATGGCTCTAATAAATGCTAAGAAAACAAAGCAAAATAAAACTCAACTGTGTACCTGCCTTTGTTATGGAAGCAAAAATGACATCTGAGTGAAAGCACCTATTGCTGGCAGATTAAGATATTTTTTAATACTAAAATGTTTTGTAGTTAAGAACTACAAAACCAGAAACCAAGTAGAGGTTTGCTCAAGTCCAGATTGTTTTTTATCTTGCAAAAAATACAAAACCATTTGGACCTTGGACACAAGAATGAGGTTTAGTACTTAACAGAGTATTTAAAAGAGGTCACGTGAGCCTCAGTAAAGCTCTAACACAAGCAGTAACCTTGGGGTGGAGGCACAAAGCTTGTAAAGTAGATAGTTGAAGGTATTCTAGCACTAAGTGGCCTTTTAAGTCCTTATGGGAAGTTAGGTTGTATTTTCCAAAGTTGTATCATTAATCCTCCTGAAACTCAATCCAATACAACACCACTTCACAAGTAAAATACATTTGCAATAGCACAAAGTGCAGAATCATAGTGCAGCATGCACGTGCACATTTAATTTACTGGTGAGGATATAAACCCACAATGTTCTGAGAACTCTACTTATTTTGGAAAACCAAAATATATTTCTTAAATGACATTTCTGAATTCTTTCTCTTTCCAGAAAAGGCATTCTGAGCCAGATAAGCAGCCTGCAATCTGAGAGCAGCTAGGAGTTCCCTTGCTAACAGCTTATTTGAAGTTAATAAAAGAGCACTGTAAGTTTATACAAAAGAATGTGATTGGAGAGGTATTTGATACGTTTTTCTCCGAATCAAAACACTCCACCAAGTCCATTCTTCATTGTACCCACTATCCAAAGACTTTCTAAACTGTACATCCCCACACAGCTTGACTTCAAAACAACTACACCCATCCTTCTTACATAAAGAAATATTCCTCCTGTACGTCCTGTCTTTCAGACCTTAAAAATGTTTCAAGGATGTGGATTTTCAAGTATTTGTCTTTTTCTCAGCAACATTAACAGGAAATTTGTTATAGCTCTATTTAAGAATGTACAACTACTAGACAATATTTTAAATAGATACTGGTAAACTCAGCTTCCTTACCCTCTAGATGACCCTTTCTGCTGCCCCTGGCTGCCATAGGACTGCTGGTTGTATGAGCTCTGATTCTGATTTTCATAATTGGATTCATCATCGTATCCCTGGGAATCTTGTCCATAACCTGGAAACCGAGGAAGAAAATTTTTAGTCAATATTCACCTTTTAAATACTGCCAATGAATGTAACAAGCTAGCCAAACCTGATTGATTTTGTCCATAGTTCCCATGATAGCTTCCATAGTTCTGTCCATAGGAGGAATTGTCTCCACTCTGCCCATAACCAGAATATCCCTGTAATTTCAAGAATGTACTCAAATAAGTGTAACTTCCACAGCAGGTAATTACAGTTTTCCTTGGCTAGACACAACTGCAAACATCAAGCACAGCTGAGACTGGAATTCTTCCTGGCCCAGGAACAATTATTTTCACTCAAGGAACATCTGCTTTGAAAGCCACAATGTTTTTTTCAACATACCTGTCCTTGTCCATAATTCTGACTGCTCTGATTGCCGTAGGACGAGTAGCTGGAAGAGAAAAATGCATTTAGGAAATGCTTAGAGTGCCTCCATACAGGTTGGAAAGTAAAGGTATTTTTGGTGTCTCTAAGTTTCTCTTCATTCCAAAATAGGTGTTTAATCCAAGTACTGCAGTTCCAGGCATACTAAAACTGCATCAGTGAATTAATGGTTGACCATCAGAAGCCAGAGGAGCTTATTTTAATTTCTGCTGTGTTTCAAGCATAAATTTAAAGTACATGAAACCTGGGTTTGCTGTAATTTTATATTGTACTTACTCATTATTCTGCCACTTTTAAGCCTTCATGAACTGACAGAAGAACCACGTGCTGAAACTCATCATACTTAGATACAAACCAAAGCTCAGGCAGTGCTACATGCAAAGAACCTCATGATCTTCATTAACACAGGCAGCATTAGCCATGATTTTTATACTTCCATAAAAACACTTGTCTCACTCATTAAAACATGCCCTGCAGCCTTGGGCCATATAATAAATACAATAACCTTTGCCTAAAATCTTAGTGAACAGCTTAAGGCAGTCACAAGGAAAGTATTTCTCTATATTCATTACATTTCAAAAGTTCTTACTATTACAAGATACCATTCCAATTTACACCTGATTATTGTCTTCGCTTCAGGAATGTTTTGTCTTGTTTTGTAAGACATCTTGAGAAAGGCCCAGGTGCAAGCTTTCTGCATCCATAACTCCAAAAACGTATCAATACTCTATCCTGAACAATCAGTCATCATGCTGGGAATATTAAATGGTCTTTTATTTTGCAGATGTAATTGCTAACAGCAAAACAAAAATCCTCACATACCTCTGCTGGCCCCCAGACTGACTGTAACTTCCAGAATCTAGAAAAAGAAATAAGTCATATTGAGAATTTCCAATGAACATTTTAGTCTCTACGTACTATAAGAGGAGAAAATTTGGGGAGAGGGAGAAAGATTCAAGTACACTGGATATTGCAACTATTTTCCCTGCAGAATGAGACAGCTTCCCCTTTATTAACAAAAGAGAAAATGTTAAGATTGGAATGACAGCTGCACAGGGTGTGGGGGACACAACACAGCTACAGCCACTTGGAAATGTCCCTTTTGAAGGATCTGAATTCTGTTTTCAAGGAGTCTTTTCAAATACTCGGAACTGTACAACCCCTCTAATGGCTATCGAGTACAGTGCCATCATCAATGAGCAGAATGCAGCAGCTTAATTAATCAAGCAAAGCTAAGTAGGTCAGTGCAGCTGAACCCCTTTTTGGGATGCTCTAAGAAAGCTCTGCCGAGCTAAAGGGCACAAACACGGGCAGAATGTGAGATGAAAAATCAGGGATGGAGGAGCCATGACGCTTCCCTGTGCTCATACTGCAAGAGGAAGAACCCAACTGAGAGCTCACCAGCACGTGACAGATGCAGGCACACAGAACACACACACACTGCTCCATCAGCCTCACATCCATCCCAATTCCAGCTCTGCAGAGGTTCCTCAAATCCCGCTCTGCTCTCTGCCCTTCCAGCCTCTGCACTGCTCAGCTTCCATCTGTCTCACTTCCTAGGCAGGAGCCTCAATCTGCTTGAAATTCCCACCTTCTTGTCAAAACCCAAACACTCGGGATAAGTCCTGTAATTTTTCTTTTCTAATTGCTTCAAGAATTTGTATAAATACTCTCATGCCATGGTCTAATAAAATCTATCAGGAACTTCTCATCCCCAATTTCACCCTTTCCCCCACATTCTCCAGCCTCTATACCCAGAACTGCCTGAAACGCTGACACTAAGAATTAATTACAAGGCAGGGTAAATGTCATAAACGACTGTAACCATTTTCCAATCAAAACACTCATCAAATTGCTGAATCTGCTCATTATACCTCCCTCAGCAGGTTATAAATCCAGTCCTGCCCGTGGTTACACAGACACTTAACCAGAACTTCGATGAGGGCATCACCTGAGGTGATGGACGTGAGATGAGTGGGGGTTATCACCTGAGATATTCAGACACGAAGCAGCATTTTTAATGGTAAAGTATCTCCTCAAAGCAACACAAAGAATCAAATTTCATATTTTGTAACAGAAATTTACCAAAAGCTAACAGGAAATGAAACGAGGTTAAATTTCACATGTCCTATAGAGCAGTTTCACTTAGATGTGAATTTCTCCTCCTTTTGCACTGCTACACAAATATTTCATTGCTTTTTCATATTGAAAAGCAATTAAAAACCCAACACAGACGTGCAATTCAAATTTGTTTTTAAGAGGTAAGGTAAAATTTTTACACAGTTTCCACTTAAATGATCACAAAGATTATTATTAAATAGGTAACCACATTGTGAAACAGTTGTGGTTTAACATTTATATGCCATTAATGCTGCTAATTAAAGAATTTTAATGGTTATATTAGAAAATTCTTGAGTAAGGATGTAACCAGCTATAAATTTAAGAACTACATTTAATCTCCTTAGCTTCTCCTTAACAAACTTCCACCAAAACACAACATTTTGGGAAAAAAATTGAAAGCAACCAGATAAGGAGCCCGTAAAATATGAAAACACACAGTCAGAGGAATTTCCTTTATTTATACATTTTTCTACATCCTCTGCTGGACCTCTTACATACTTCTGATCAATTTACTTTCGTGGGCTGAATGGGGACAAGAGTCTGTGAGGATTTTTGGAAGTAACAGTTTATTCTGGAAATTCCTATGCTTTTTTTTTTTTGAATGTTTAAAAAGTTCATGGAAAGATTTCCTGTTGATGAAGTGGGACATAGCAGCCTAATCACCTTGCACTACTCAGGCGGTTTATTCCTCTTAAGATAGAACAATCTGCTGTGCTTTAAAACTGAGGTTCTCTTATGAAGTAATTCATAAGAAGAAGCAGAACTGCCTCCCAGTATCCTCAAAAGATAAAGAATCTCATGTTTGAACATCACTAAAAACAGAGGAGACACTCAGGTGCTTGACTGGTCAGTAGCTGAGGGATGGGGGGAAAGTGGGTATAGTTTACCCCCAAGCTTTACACATTTAGTAGAAAAATTCATGATTTGGACTCATTTTAGTACCTTTGGACACATTTGCTTTTCCTGGTACATAACTGCTCCTTGAATGAAAGGATTCCTTTAGCACCCCGTGCTTTGTTTGTATTGTCTATCACTCACACATGCAGCACGAGACAACGCCAAAATGGCTCGACCATAACAAAACATGGCTCACTCCACAAAGCACGGCCAGCCTTGGAATTCCTCCTCCCACCCTGGGATGCAGGAGTATCCACACCTATCCAAGGCTTCACAGGGGCAGCACTGCCGGGGGACCCAATCATCCACATCTCAAAGGGCATGAAGAAACAGCAGCACATTGTGCTCGCAGAGGCCCCAGGAGAAGCTGGGCTGTGTCAGGTCACCCGGGAGAGCCGATCATGCTTCCATGATAAACTAAAGCCTCCAGCAGAAAATAATCACAGCCAGGGCGTTTTTAAGCCCACGGCAGGGGAATGTGAAGAGCACACAGAGTGCAGAGCAGAGGCAGCAGGTACTGGGACACAAAGGTGGCTCCCTTGCTGCGGGGTGGGGAGGGCATGCCACATGCTAAGCAGGGGCACGACCCCAGGGAGGGGGTCTGCTGATCCAAAGGGGGAGCACACAAACCATGTTATGGGGAGCGGCACGACCCAAAGGGGATCCTCATCTCACACCTGGATGGGGTGTGGGGGGTGAAAACCACAACCCAAAGTCGGGGTCCACACAGGGGAAGGGCCGTGACTCAGTGGGAGTGGGTTCCATCTCACACCGGGGGGAAGGGTGCACAACCCAAAAACGGGGAGGTACACGACCCAAGGCGGGGGGCCTACACAGGAGAGCACGAACCAAAACGGGGTCCACATGTCACACCGGGGGGGGCTGTGGCACAGCCCGAAGGGAGGGCTCGCACACGTGGGAGGGGGGCCTAGACCCCAAAAACGGGGGGCTACACCCCAAGCAACACCCAAACACAAGACCCCAAAGGGACCCTGCCCCCACGGCCTCCCCCACTGCGACACGGGTGGGGGGAGCCCGCCAGGCCACGCCCCCGCGCGTAAAGGGGCGTGACCCGAGCGGCTCGCGCAGCGGGGCTCCCCGGGGAGGGGGCGTGGCCTCGGCCGAAGGGGGCGTGCCCACAGGGGCCACCGGCGGGGGCGTGGCTCCCCTCCCCCTCACCGAGCGCAGGGGGTGGGGGGGCGTGAGGGGAGAAGCGGGCGCGTCCCCCGCAACATGGCCGCGGCCTTTCCCACATGCGCCACATGGCGCTCGCTTCGCCCGCCCTCCCGCGCCCCACCGCGCCCGCGCTCGNCGCGCCGGCCGCGCGCACACTGAGGCACCCGCAGCTCGCGCGGACTGCGGGGCCGGCCGGCCAATCAGCGCGCGCGGCGCCTACCACTCGCTGGG
>VZTD01003251.1:651270-701040 GCA_013397725.1 Rhagologus leucostigma
AAGGGCCGTGCCAAAGTACAGCGGGCGGGGGGGGATTGTACCAAGGGGAGGGGGTGCGAGGCTGTGCGGGCACAGCGGGGATCGCGTCAAAGGATTAAATTAGTTTAATTAATAAACGCGCAGGGCATAGGCAGAGTGCGCAGAGGGAAATGGGGGGGTTGCACACCCGGCTTTCTGCACCAGCAGCCCCCCTATTTCCCTCAGTACCCCACTTGTGCATCACCATGTGTAGCAGATGCTAAATGGAGTTAGAGAAAACATCCAAAATCAGGGTCCTAAAGAAAAAATAAGAAAGGTTTGCCAGGGTTTCTGAGTATCCTAAAAAGCCAAATATCAACTTGGAGAATGCTTTTCTAAAGAAAGGGGTTATGATCTTGGGAGCCACTTCTATGAAACGTGAGGGTTTGCTTCAGAGAGGAAGAGTGATGAACTGAGAAGACAGCAAAAGCAACATTGATTATTTAATCTGATTATTTTTAGAAGTTGTATTTCTTGTTTCACATCAAACTACCTTCTTGTGAGAGTTGAGAAGTTAACAGTTGCACCTTTCCATCTAGGGACAGTCTGCACGTGCACCCAGAGTACAGTGAGGTTCTACCCTGTTTTCTTTTAAAGGCAGTGAGAAGCCTTTTCTGATTTCAGCTGAATGGTTTGAGCAGATTTGCAGAGAAGTTGGTTTGTTTCTTTCCCCCCTGGGCGTAGCAGCGGGAGGCAAATCCCACTGCCACAGCCGAAAATAAGTTTCTTCAAAACAAGCAGTGACTGGAATGATTAATTAAAGAAAAGAAAAAAAGAAAAAGGAAAGAAAAAAAAGGGAGGTTGAGCTCCCTGCCTGTCTTTTGGTTTCTCCTTGAGAAACTTCATCTCCTCCAGCCACCACGTCTTCTCCTGCTCCACGAGCCTTCCTGTGACAACCTGGGACCTCACAAAGGCTGCCTGTGGCATGTTGGGATTAGGGCAGACCCCAAACAATGCTCCCTAGCCAGGGGAGGTGGGGGGATCTTTTGCTCTGAGTAGAGCCTCTGAGTGTTTGTGCATTCCTCAGGGACTGAAGGCTTCTCATACATGAGAAATTGAATTAACTGAGAGAGAGTTTCAGGCTTCTCTGTCTGTCTGCCTGCTTATAGATCTGTGCCATGCTCCCAGCCAAAAACTTCGAGGCTGAGATGTGGAAAAGACATCAGCCCTTCAACCCTCTGCTCTTTCCCCTCGGCTGGAAATGATCTCAGCTGCTTTAAATCCTTCTCCATGTTGCAAAATCAGAGGTGGTGTGGGAAGGTGGGTTTCTTCTGATCCTTCCTGTGTAAATGAGACCTCACAGGGTGGCATCCCTGCCCTTGGCAAGGGCTTGGAATGTGGTGGCCTTTAAGGTCCCTTCCAATCCAAACCATTCCAGGATTCTGTGGACCAGCAGCCAGACTGTGTGGGCACACAGCAGGATCACTCAGGGTTAGACCTCTGCAGATCATCCAGTCCAACCCCCCTGCCAAGGGAGGGTCACCCAGAGCAGGTGACACAGGAACACGTCCAGGTGGGATGTACGGTGTTAAGAGATTTACCCCTTTTGTGCAAATATACTCTTTTCCTACTACAGTATCTACAGCTCCATTTCCAACTACAAGCTCAAGAACAGATGCAATTGTGGTTAGTGCTAACTGTGTATAAAGCTAGCCAATGGTCATGATCACAGGGAATCAGATTAAGTTCTCCCTACTTCATCATCTCCCTGTGTCCATGAAACCTTCAAGAACTTTGGTATCTTCACTTCTGAGCTGCCAATTCCTCTCCTAGATCTGACTAGAACCGGCCAAGCGATTAAGCCAGTATTGCTGGGGAATTGACAGTGCACATAATACAAACCTCACACAGCTTTGGCCTGGTACGAACACGGCAGGAGCAGCTGTGGTGTGGACGCTCCTCTCCACCTCCAGCCATCACACTGAAGGGAAACACTCAGACTTCAAGTTCGATGTCCAGTTCTGGGGCCCTCAGTTAAGGAAGGACATTGAGGGGCTGGAGCATGTCCAGAGAGGGGAACAGAGCTGGGGAAGGGTCTGGAGCATCAGGAGTGGCTGAGGGAGCTGGGAGAGCTCAGCCTGGAGAAGAGGAGGCTCACAGGGGACCTTCTTGTGCTCTACAATTATCTTACAGGAGGTTGTAGCCAGGTGGGGGTTGGGCTCTGCTCCCAGGGAACAAGGGACAGGGTGAAAGGACGTAGTCTTCAGCTACATCACAGCAGGTTCAGGCAGAACATGAGGAGGAATTCCTTCGTAGAAAGGGTGATGAGACATTGAAAGGGGCTGCCCAGGGTAGGTGGAGTCACCATCCCTGGAGGTGTTTATGGAAACACTGGATGTGGCACCCAGTGCTCTGGTCTAGTTGACGTGGGTTCACGGGTTGGACTCGATGATCTCAGAGATCTTTTCCAGCCGGATTGATTTTGTGATTCCCAGCAGCCAGACCCCGCGGCTTGGGGGAGCGGTGGCTGCACGAGTCTGGATGGGGCTCCTGCACCCTGGGGCGGCCGCGTGTGGGAACACCCGGCTATAACCTCCCCTGAGCGGGCTCCCAGAGAGACCTCACACCTCCCGTCGGGATATTTTCTCCTTCTGAACAGGGAAAAAAATAACAATAATTAAATAAAATTCAAAGGGGAGGGAGACCCCCTCCGTCTCCACGGTAACGGGCCCCACAGCGCCTCCTGTTGCCACGGTAACGGCCAGGCCTTCCGGCGGCGGCCGGAAGCAGCGGGAGCTCGGGGCAGCAATGGCGGCGCCCTCGGCCCCACCGGCTGCCGCCGCCCTCACGGTGCTGCTGTCGGTCGGTGCCTCCGCGCCCGGGTTGCTGCGGGGTGTCCCCGCCGCCCGCTCCGCCGCCTCGCTGCGCCCCGCAGCCCTGCACGACGGGGAAGGTGAGCGGGGCCGCCGGCAGGCGCAGCCGCTGCCTCCTTGGTCCCTCTGCCCACCCCGTTCCGCGCCTTCCTCACATCCCAGCGGAGCCTTTGTGTCCCCTTTCTCCCACCTTCTCCTGCCCTGGACCCCTTGGTACCCCCCTCAGCCCCCATTTCTGTGCACTTCCTCAAGCCCGTCTCCGAGTCCTCTGCACCCCCGTGTCCCGCTCTCCGTGTCCCTTTTCCTCCCCCTTTCCATGCGCTTCCCCTGACCTGCACCGAGCCTGCTGGGCACCCATTTCAGTCCCTCGACGTCAGGCTGCTCCCCCTCACCTTCATCTCTGTCCTTTGACAGTAAGCCCAGTGCATAACACTACCAGGAGCTTGAGGGATTTGCGTTTCTCTGTCCCTGTGGTATTCCCAGAATTATTTTTATCACACTTTTTATTCCCGTGTTCCAGCTTACCCCCGTGCAGTGATTTCCTTTATCAGTCCAGCGCTCTGAGCTGATGGGTGGATTCCACCATCTCCTCGCCTGTCTCCGGGGGCTGCACTGCGCTGTTTTGTTTTTCACTGGTGTTTTTCTGGCTGTGGAACTGAGGTTGATTTGAGGGAGGTGGAGAAGTCTGTCTCAGTCCTTGCTGTGTACCCAGGAGAACACCTAAACAGAGGGCCTGGGAGCACTTCTGAGGTGTGATAACCTCCAGGCATTTTTGGTGATGAAAATTGGCCTTCCAGCAATTTAGGAATTGTTTATCTTTTTTTGCTAAAATCATCAGTAGTGTAACAGTTATTTTTATGTCTCTTGCTTTCTCTTTTAATGAGACTGAAATTTACTACAGATGCTGTTGCTTTTTTCCAGGCAGCTTCCCAGGAAGCAGCAAGAGCCAGCCCATATGTTTGTGACACCCAAGATAGCACTTGTTTTCACTCTATTTGGTTATTTATGCCTGGTTTCAAAGGCCTCAGGTTCCTTCTCTTCTATGCCAGGATAGAAATGAAAGCTATTAATTAATCCCATGGGCTCGCTCTCCCTCTGCTCAAGCATGTAATTGTTTTATAGCAACTCCAGTGCTGTCTGTGCCTGTCTGAGGTGCTGCTGTGCTCAGTTCACAGGCTGATCACCTACATCTTTGTCTACGAGGACCTGACCTCCCTGACCTGTGGTGCTGTTATCATCTGGTACTTTGCTGGCAGCTTTGAGAAGAACGTGGGCACAGTGAAGCACTGCATCCTCACTGCCACTTTCTCCGTGCTCTCGGCCCTCCTGTACCTCTTCCTCGAGCCCCTTGTCTCTAGGCTGTTGGAAGTGGGAGATGCCAAAGGGTTCATGCCGGTGGCTTTTGCCACGCTGGGGGTTTCTACCACCCGCTCGCGCATGAAGAGGACTCTGGTTTTTGGGTACAGAGTTCCTGTGGTGCTGGTGCCGTGGTTTGGGCTCTGCATAGCATGGTTTGTCCCCCACTCTTCGCTCTTGGGGAACCTGTGTGGGCTCCTGGTTGGGGAAGCCTGTATCCTTTCCAAGTGGGAAGCCCTGAGCCAGAGCGGGATCGTGGTGGGAAGGAAGTGCTGTGGTTCTCATTGCTGAGGTGCACTGGCTTTTGTTGACTCTTGCTCTGCACTAAACGCTCACTGGCTTTGCTCATCCTCGTCCCATCCCATTCTGCATTTGTGTTTCGCCTCACGCTGCCCCTTCTCAGTGCATGCAGAGAACATGGAGCTGAGGAGGGAGGTGGTCTCTGCAGGTGGTGCTGGGTAGAGCTGGGAGAATTCTCCAGGGAAAATGGTTTGTGGGCAGAGGGGGATTCTGTGCGGCTGTGTCAGAAATGAGTGTGTTTTGTCCTCAGTTCTCCTTAACAAGCTCCTGACTTCAGATGGTCTCGGCTACTGTTTCTGCTTGGATTTTCCGGAGTCGATGGGCTCTAAGCTGGACCGGGTATTCCCTTTCACTCTGCTGAAGAGGATACCAGGGCTGAAATACGTCCCAGGGTCCTTAGCAGAGAGAAGAGCCTCTGAAAACAGCAAGTAAGTACAGGAGTTCCTGTGAAACATCTTACAGGGGAATTTTGAGGTGTGAGTAGAGGCATTAAATCGCCTCTAGAAGCTGTATTGTGCCTCTCCTGTTCACATCCTGGGTGTTGTGGGGAGCAGAGTCACCCATTGATGTTACACTGGTGACATGAGTGTGACTAGTAAATTATCACACATTAACTCAACCAGGTCGTTAGTGAAAGCTAAATGGAGGTGAAAGACCTCTCTGCTGCAAGGGCAGTGTGTACACATGGGAAGATATTGCAGCTGTGGCTGACATGAAAGCTCAGTTGTGTAATTCTGCCTCAGCATCAGGCTCTATGGCTCCCTGGGGTGTGATCCTTATCTTTATTTGCCCCACCTCTCCTGCCAGGAATGCTGTGAAGTGAGTTGTGTCCAAACCTATGTAGGAGCAGAGCGTTATAAATTAAGGACGGCACTTACAAAGTTCAGTGCAGACCTTTTGGTCTCTTAACCTTTCAGCAGGTTTTCAGTGTCAAGGCAATGTTGCTTTACAGAGAAGAAACCTTGGGGCCCACAGCTGAGGTGCAGGAAAGGTTTTAAGTTTAACACACACCATGAGAACTCACTTGTATTCTAAAAGGCTTGAAAATGTAGGTCAAATATTTACATATTCTAAGGTGTCTTTTCAGTTTCACAGAGGAAAAATAGTTTTCTGTTCAGGGTTAAATTCCATGTATTGTTTAAGCCATCAGCTCGATGTAAAGTTTTATTTGAAGTGGAAGCATTCCCAGGTGTTTGCACTGCCTTCACCCATGGGAAACCATAAAAGCAACTTTAAATATAAAATTTTATAACCATAAAATTTTATGGTTATAAAACCATAAAACCTTGCCTGCAGCAGGAGTGTCCCCCAGATCCATCAGGATGCTCAAAACGTGTGAGGGCTTGCAGGGGAGGCCAGACAGATCCAGAATTTGTGTTTTCCCTCTCTCCCTCCCGTGCAAGTGCAGCTTTTGGGAGGAGAGGCTGCCTGGCTCCGTGCTGAGCCTGTGCCAGCACCAGTTCCATCCTGCTGTGCACAGCACCTCAGTGTCTAAACCTGCTTCCTTGGGTGAGGTGACACAGACTGCTGTGACACAAAGGTATTTACATGAACATTTGACTATCAAGCAGGGCGTGGGAAGGGGTTTCTAGGATTCTTCCACTGCTGCAGCTAAATTTGCATGTCTGTGTCTTAGATAAAACTTCTGTAAGTGCTTCTGGAGCTTAATTTTTATTATTTTGGTTCTTATTTCCAAGCAAGAGCTCTCAATAGTTTGGGATTTGTTTTCATTTTAAATTTTCATAAGATTCGGGCATTAAATCGCCACGAGACAGGAGATATTTCTTTGAAGTCCAGGCCTTGGCATCATGTTTGTGTCCACAAATAAAAAGAAATCCGAAACCAAACCCACACCCCAAATACTTAAAAAGAGATCTCCAAGCCTGAAAATCCCCAGCATGAGCCAGTCTCTTCCTCTTGCTGGGAACTTGGCAGTCATGGCTTCATGAATATTGCCTGGATTCTCAGCTCTCATCCTCATGTTGTGCGTGGGCTGAGCAGCACTCCTAAAGTCCCAGAGGCTTCAGCTTCCAGGCAGATTGCGTCTCTCCTGATGGGTTTTGGCGGGATGAGTCATGCCTTCTGCTGGCAGAGACTTCCTAGCCCTTGCTTCTGAATGATTAATTTTATTTCTAAGTCTTTTATTTCTAACTCTCTTCTCCTTCCCATTTTTTTTTGCTCTGTACTCTGGGCTCTTACTTGCACCAAAGGCCTTTGTGTTTTCTTGATAAATAACACTTGGCAGCTGTAACTTCTCCTGATTAACGACTTGGCAGATGTGTCACTCACAGGGCAGGGAGGATGTGCCCAGGAATCTCAAGGCACGTTGCAGTTTGGCTTGTGTATTCCTTGCACAAAGAGTCTGGGGCCAAGAACCACACTCATTCAGTGGGTGTGGAGTCGGTGTGGGTTGGGAGTGGGGACAGCTGTCCTGGGAGGCCACTAAACCCATTTTTTACTCAAGTGCTGCTTATAATAAGAGCTTCTGTTGTAGTGAATCCCTCTGATGGATTGCAGTGACCTCTCAGAGCGCTGGTCAGGAGGAAATCTGCCCCCAGGGAACTTCCAGCACTAATTAGGCAATGTCAGTTCTGAGCACAGTGTAACCTTCTGTTTTCTTCCTGCCCAGGATTAATCCTGTACCAGGCACTTACCCCACCCAAAGCTACCACTGCCCTTCGCCTCTGGCTCTTCCTGCTTGCCAGCACCCCAGTGCTCAGAGCCAGGGCTTGCATCACGGCCACGCTCTGGGATACGGCCACGCTCTGGGATACGGCCACGCTCTGGGCCACGAGGGATCTCAGCAGGGCCATGCTGCAGGACACAGCCTCAGTTCTTCCCACTGCCAAGCCAGAGGTGCCTTTGGAGAGTGTCCTGGGCAGGCCCACGCCGGAGCTTCGCCGGGACAGTGCTGCCAGCTGGGCAAATTCTCTGTCCCACAGCACGTGTGCCCGGCTCAGCCACAGTCAGCTGCAGCCACGGGCCTTCTGGCTGGTGTTCAGCAAGCACCAGGGTATCCAGCAGCCCCAGTGGCCTCTGTTTCAGCTGAATTTACCAGAGTCCAGGTGTACTGATCCTCCAGAGAGCAGCAGGACTCACACAGGGGCGGGACCACTGTGTGAGGCTCGCAGTGCATTGCTGGCGTCTTTGCTGTGTCTGGGGTGAGTGTTGGAATGGGTTGGTAGCTCCAGTGAAGGCCATTCCCCTGCTCCCTGGCACAGTTTGCTTGAATTATATTTCCTTTATAATTTTTTTTTACTTTTTCATGTTGCTGGAGGATGGGAACTGTATCACCTCTGTGAACTTCTCATCCTTTTGAAGTCTTTCTTCTTTGCTGCATTTAGCAGCTGCCTTTTTCCACGATGCCCCTGCAGTTCCAGTGCACCAGCTCCCCAGGCCAGGGTAGGAACCTCACTGGCAAAACACTGGATGAGTCTGGGGTTTAACTAAGCTGCAGCAATAAGCACTTCCCATCTACATTCCTGTCTTTTTCACAGCTGTGATGTAGCTAGGACCCAAAAGGAGTGGGAATCACAGGAGCTTTAGTTTATAACTTAAAATTAAATGGAGGAGGACAGTTGTCTGTTCTACTGGTGACTTGTCCACTAAGAGAGTGCCTTGAAAGGAGGCTTTTTAATACCAAGCTAGGGCAGGAGGATAGAATACAGAATACCTTTTTCTGCCCCAAAACACAGCTCTAAAATGCTGAAGGTCTTGTGCCTGCATCAGTGGATTGCCTTCATTTTCTGAGAGCACTGCACCAGCTCAGCCTGTGTCACCATCACTTATCAATAAGGCAACCTCGGGTGCTTGTGAAGTAGTGAGAGACTTTTCAATAAGGGATTTTGGCCCTTTGCGGAGCAAACTTTTATAAATCCAAGAAGCTGGAATTCTTAACAATAGGTTAGAAGAATTAAGAGGAACGTAGCAGTGCTGTTGGGGGTGTTCACACTGCTCAGCTTTAGCAGTCTCACCCACCAGTATTAGCACAATCTCTCCCTGTTTTTTTCAGAGCTGGTGGGCAGGTGTGTGGGAGAGGGGAGTTTTCAGCCAGGGATTTGCAATAGGATGCACTTTTGGTGCTTGTGTCTGTAATGAAGGAGTTTGGTCCAGTTGCTGGGATTCGAGCTTTATTCCCAGCTGTGTAGCCCACTGTACGGTGCCCAGGAGGAATCTGCTGTCTCTGTGTCTGTAAATCAAGCCAGGATCTCAACAACTGCCCTTGACTCTACTTAAGAGTTTTGCTGTGCTCCAAAAAAAAGTGCTCCATGAAGCACAAAGTGCCATTCCTGCTCTTGGAGATGTTCTTGCAATGCCTCACCCATCCCCAGACAAACAACAGCCTCGGGGCTTCTCCGTGCTCTGGGTGAGCCTGGCCAGAGGCAGCTCTGGCAGCTGCACGTTCCTAAGCACGTCCCTGCCTCTTTCATTTTCCATCATCAGCGTCTGAAGAAGCCCCATGTTGCCCTGCAGCTGCTTTACTTCTCCAGGGGCCCCTCTGGAATGACTGCCACAGTCCCATGTGGGATGCAGGGGCTTCCTTTTGGAGGAGACCAAAGTCAGTGCTGAGAACTTGCACCTCAGATAAATAAAACATGAGTAAAAAGCTCCTCTTGCAAAGGTGAGCACCCCAGGCAGGGCTTTCAGCAGGAGGGTGCAGCGATCTGGGAACCAGCCTGGAGTTGAGGGCCAGCTCCTCTGTGGGATCACAAATGGACTTGATTTCATGGTCCTATTTTTCCTGCTGACAGCAATTGCATTGTTATATTTTTAGTGTGGAGCAAGAGCAGGATAAGGAGCTTGTTTGGAATTTAAAAGCATGTTTTTAATACCAGGAAAGAAATGCTAGAGATAACATTGAAATGTTGATACTTCACTCCCATTAGTGCCTTGATTTTCGTCCTTGTGAAATCCTTGCCTGTAAAACTAGGAATTTTATCCACGATTTTCCCAGAAGGGTGATGAGGATTGATAGCAATCACAAAGGTTGCGTATCTCCGAATTGTGAACTTGAAATACAACCTGAAAGACGGACTGCTGTGTCTCTGGGTTTGTTTATAAGTGGGGAGCTGGAGCGTGCCCCTCCGAGTGGTGGGATGGGTGGGATGGGACCTGTGGGGCGGGATCTGTGGGATGGGCTGCGGGCAGGATGGACGCAGCTGCGTGTCGCAGGTGGCCTTGGACGCGCACTGAGGACGAGCACTGGGGACAAGCGGTACTGCACACTGGAAAACGCTGGAAACCGGTTGTTTTTCCCGTCCAACTCTTTATCGGTCGATCTGGTGAGAGATTCGCTCTCCCCGCAGAGCTGTCAAAGGGATGGCGTGTTTCCAGGGAGGAGTTTCCTGGCTTTATAGCGGTAGAGGAAGCCCTGTAAGAGTCACCGCAGTGTCACAGCCGGCAGCGGGAACAGCCCCAATCCCGGCTGGTGCAAACCTCCCTCCAGGAGGGAAGGAGCAGGTTCCAGCCACGAACCTTTCCATGCTGGGACAAAACAACTGCCACAGCCTTCCAGGTGAGCCCTGAGGACAGGACATGCCGGATGAGCACAAAACCACAGTTTGGGTTTGTTTCCTTTCTGCTCCCAGATCTTTTGGGATCTTCTTGGTGACCGTGGCAGATCACTTGGTCTCTCTGATCTCTACAGCTTCCACCATGTCCCCAGGAGTGTTCCGAGTCCAGCTGCACCTACCGGTCACGTGCAGTGTGTTGGACCTGCCTTCAGTGCCCTTCAGATGGATGTTTGTGGAGATTTATTTTCTGTTCCCTGGTTTTCTGAGGGCATCCATGCCGCTGTGAAATGCTCTTGGACAGCGGAGTCCAACAAGTCCCAGTTCCTCAGGGCTGGGGGTAAATTCAGAACTCATCACCCAGGGAAGTGAAGTTGCTGAGAGGGAGGAAACAGGTTGGGATGAGACATTTGCAAACGTGTCTAAGGCGAAACGTGAGAAGATTTAAATTTGGAAGAGAGGGAGGTAAAAGTCATCAGCTCACTGGGCTTTGGCATCTGCCTAACTAAGCTCAAGGTAATGTTACTCATCACACACTGCAGTACCAGCGCGTTTCCTTGGCGGGGAGACAGAGAATTGAAGTTCCTAAAGCAGGGGAGAAAAAAAAAAAAGAAGGAAAGAAAAAAATCAGTAACCTCCCAGTTCAGCCCGGGATGGCTGCCCCTGGAGTGGCTGCCCCGGGAACGTGCTGTCCCTGGAGGTTTGTTATTCCATGCCTCTGGCTCATTCCCAGTAAAACTGTCACTTCATTCCGTGCCAGGATTGTGCCTGTCCACAGGGTGTGCAGAGAGTCCAGAAAGCCCCTTGGGTTGCCCCCATGTCCTCAGAGGGTCACTGCAGAGTGACAGTCTGGGGACAAGTGCTGGGAGCAGAGCCAGCTGTTCCCTGTCCTTGGAGTAGTGGTCCTGCCATGGGAAGGATGCTCTGGAAGTCCAACTCCATCCCCCCTGCTCTTCAGCTCCCTCCATGATGCAAGGGAAAAGGAGCCAGGGATACACGAGGAAAGCAGAACTGACTTGGACCTACATTGCTGCCCCATCCAGGAGTGAGAGGGGACCCACAGAGTGGGGAGGCCTGGCAGGAGATGTTGATGCTGGAAGGAAAACATGTCTGTGTTTCTTCGCTTTCCTGTCATTAATTTGTGGCCAAGCACACCCATGCAGACATCCTGACTGGGGCCAGGTTCCCTGTGCCAGCGCCAAGACACTGCAAAACGCCACCTCCATGGCTGTCCCAGGGGGTCCCCTGTTGTTTGCTGGCACCGTGAGGGTTTTGTGGCCAAAAGTTCAGCCTCAAACCGTGCTGGAAACAGAGAGCTGGAGGTGGGAGAAATAGGTAGAGAGACAAAGCATGGACCAAAGAGGTCTCTGTGGGCTGCAGGACTCTGCTTCTTCCCCCTGGTGGGTTTGGGCTGGGTGTGATGAGACCCCAGCACCTTCCCTATGGGGACAGAATGGGACAGGCTGTGCCATAATGCCTGTCCCCAGTCCGGGCACCTGATGGGATGACCCCAGCCGTGGACCTGCTCTGTCCTGCCGTCCCCTCAGGGCCACTGGGATCTTTAACCCGCGTGCATTCACCCCACAGGGTACGGTCACAGATCTGAGTCACCCCAGGGAGCTTCCATGGGGTCAATCCCAAAACTGATGCAAGTGGCATCAGTATTCAGGTGACCTCACACCCCTCAACCCTCTGCTCAAATGCTGTCACGAAACAGGGTGTCCCTGTGGACCTGGGTTGGTGTTTTTTGGGTCTTTGCCCCCTCCTCACACCTCTTCTGGTGCCTGCCAGGCCCAGCTCGAACTTTGGACCTTCCCCGAGTCTTTTATTGACTCTGGAGCAAGCGTCAACACAGCGATAGTGTCAGGATGGTGACTTTGGATGTGCCGGTGCCTGGCTGGTGAACGGAGGGGACCCAGCCCCGGGGTGACCCCACATAGCCGTGGGGCTGGTCAGTGGGGTCAGGGCAAGCTGTGCCTCTGGCTTTGGCCAAGCTGGAAACAGCAGAGTTGAACCCAGCTTCCCCCTCAGAAAAAAAACCAGAGAGGAGAGCAGCGGTCCCTGCGGGACCCGGAGTCTGGAGGGTTGTGAAATCTCCCACTGGGACTGCTGGGGATGTTTCCAGAGCTGCTTGTGCAACTTCCTGGTGTGGCAGCGAGAGAAAGACTACCCCAAAACATCCAAATCATCGGGGTTGTGGTTAAATCAGGAGCTCGCACCGGGTGGAGCAGCCCCCCGGCTCCCAGGGCCGGTGGCAGTGACTGGGTGCCAGCCTCCACCCTCGGGTCCCCCTGGCCACCCACGGGGCCCTGGTCTGGGCAGTGATCTTGGGGGGAACTGGGAGTCCCACAGCAGCACCATGTGCACCCAGGAGTGGCCACAGACAGGGGGCCTGGGTCTGCAGGTTCTGGCTCAGCCCAGAGTTAGAGTCCAAAACTGACCTTAGCACCCTGACCCCAGCCCACGACCCCATCATGACCCCAAACATGACTCCACAGTGACCCAAGCCCTGCTCGCACTGTAGCCCCAACTCTGACCCCAACAAGACCCCAATGCCGGCCCCATACTCACCCCCGAACTACAATGTTGACCCCAACCCTGCCTCCCCTCCTTGACCCAAGCCTGCCCCCCACACTGACCCCCTGCTTACACCCACTGTGACCTCTGGACCCCCTTCCTCTGCACCCTGACCCCACCCCTGACCACCCCACGCCGCAACCCTGACCCACCCCTGACCCCACTTTACCCCCGGCCCCTCCCGGCGCTCCTGTCCCTTTAAGACGCCCGTCCTGGGGCTGTACCATACGCCGCCGCAAAGGGGGGATCTCCACGGGCAGGCGCGCTCGCCGCCTATTGGCGGGCGGTGAGGGCGGAGCGTGTTCCCCCGCGCGTCTGCCGGGGTGGTGCGGTCCGCTGTACGTGCCAGCCGCGCCGGGGCCGCGGGAGCTGCCAGCGCCAGACGGGCCGGACCGGCGGTGGGTGCGGGGACCCGGGGCACCGGGGACGTGTGGCTGAGGGGGGGCGAGTCCGGGGGTCCTCTGGGGCCGAGGGGGACTGAGCTCCGCCACCGGGGTCCTCTGTGGTGAGGAGGGCTAGTCCCGCACCCCCTGGTGGGGTTGGCATGGGATGGGGAGCTCTTATTGTACTGGGGGGGACTGGTGTGATTGGCTCCCTGTTACGGGGGTGATTGGGATCCCCTGTATGGGCGTGCTGCTCTAAGTGGCTCCGCTGTTATTGGTGGGGAGGTCGATGTGAATAGACCCCTTTTTGGGGGAGGACTGGGAGGACCAGAGCCTCCTGTTCACTGGGAGGTCTGGTGTGAGTGGGCATCCTGTTACTGGGAGTTACTGAGATGTTTGGAGATCCCTGTTATTCGAGGGATCGGGGGGGCTGGGATGACCCCTGTTATCGGAGGAGTGTGGTGTGACTGTCCCCCTGTTATTTGGGGAGGACCGGGATGACCGGAGCTCTGTGATGTGACTGGTCCCCTGTTATCTGGTAGGCATTGGGATGACCAGAGCCCCTCTTATTTGGGAGTGTCTGATGTTGCTGGGCGCCCTGTTGCTGGGGAGACTGGTGTGACCAGTGTGCCCTGTATGGGGGGCTGGCATGAGTGGCCCCCCCATTAATTGGGGGGTACCCCTATCACACCTGTGTCCCTGGGGGCTGTGGGGTGGGGGGCCGACCAGCACCCCTGGCAGGGCTGGGGAAGGGGTGCAAGGCAGGGTGGGCAGCCTGGGAGCGGGGTGATGCCTGCCCTGCCTTGCTTCCACAGCGCTGAAGGGTTGCTCAGACTTACCCCATCCCAGGTTGTTGCTGGTTAAAAGCCTTTAATGAGCTTAATTTTCTGGCACTTCCCTGCAGAACGTTATTCCCAGCATTTAATTGACACCTTTGCTGCAGGCTGGGCTGTTTTGCTGTTGTTCCATGTATTTCACTTTGTAAGCTGCTGGGGTGTGGGAAGGCTGTTTGCTCCTGACTTTTCCTGATGGAGTTTCTTTGAAAAGCGAAATTACTCACCTAGGGAGAGTGCTTGTCAAAGGAAATAATGGGAACCCCCTGGTTTTGGGAATATTAAGGCTGGAAGGGGTGAAGGCACCTGGATGACGGTGTTGGGAGTTAGTCATCAGCGTGGAATTGGTTCCTGGGGAGTTGTCTTAGTTGTGGGAGAAAGCACTGCTAGTACAGCTTGGAGTATGCTTTGTTCTGCCAGTGCTTAGACCTTGGGTAAGCTCGGGTTAGCTTTTGGAGTGTGAAAGGAGATGGGAATGCTGAGTGGAATGTGTACAGAGAAGAGGGGTCACTGAGGCTCTCTGATGTGAGTCTGGGAAGGTGAAATGGGTTTGTACTTTTTTTACAGCTCTTTTTAGAAAGTAGAAACGTATATCCAGCTGAGAAGCTGGAAAAGTGCAAGGAAAAAAGAGTCAGGTCTCTGTGTCTGAGTTGTGGAAGTGAATCAGCAGTGTTGGTGGGGACATCCCCTCCACAACAGAACTCCACACTTTGTGTGGGCTGTCGTGAGGAGCTGTGGGCTTTCACAATTTTTTTTGCTTAGTGGGGTGCAGTGATGCACACATCCCTTTTGCTAGATAGAAGGGAATGGGCTTTCTTCCAATATTTCCGTAATTCTCTGAGAAATCCCGAGGAGCTGTTGCACACAGGCAAAGCAGCTTGCTGATTAATCTACTGCAAATGAGGAAATCGGTGTTTTTGGGAGGGCTGGTGAGCCAGACCCTTCCTGGAAAGCCCAGCATTGTCTCAGTACAGGTTTTTCTTGGGCTGGTTGACAGCAGGGTGTGCGTGGCATGGAGTGTGCCTTAGTTTTGCCCGTGGATGTGATGGTGCACGAGAGCTGTATTTGCAAAACACGGAGCAGGGAGGATACAGAGCTACAGGAAGAAACCCCGAGTGCTTTCTTTTAATCTTCGAGTGTGAAAGCCTTGGAGAGTGAGGTGAAGAGCAGGCAGGAAGGAGGGCGTAGTGTCACAAATCTGGCTTAACCCCCTGTTAATTAGTCCTGCTCTAATTGTGACGGAGAAGAACCTCTTGCTTGTCACCACCTTGCAGTTGCCTCCTGTTCAGTCAGTAATTTCTGGGTCGATGCCTCCTGGACAGCCAAGTGCCTTCTGCAGCTTTTGTTTTGTTCCTTGCAGAGCAGCTGGAGGAGCTTGACGGGGCCATACAACCAAAACTCCTTGAACTGTCTCGAGGGAGACTTTCCCTGCTGCTCACCACCCTCCGTGCTGGAGCTCACAGGCCCCGCCAGCACTTGTTTGCAGACCCATAGGTGCAAGGTAACCCCTTTCTTTTGAGTGCCACAGGTTGTGGAGCTTCTCTGGATGTGGTTTGGGGAGGGTGGCTGGCAGTGGGTGCTGGGAGTGGTGGTTTCTTTACCTGCAGCAGCAGCAGTGTGTGGAACTGTCTGACTGAAATCCCATTTGGTCTTTCCTCTCTCCTTTGCCTGTTGTGATGCAGCAAAGTTTGGAGTTTGCTCAGTTCTGAAGGACTGGGGAAAAGGCTCCCCTGCTCAGGTCTGTGCTCCTCCCATCTCCTCCCCTGGTATAAAAGAAAACCACCTGCAGTTACCTCTGTGGCCACTGAACTTTGTTCTGTTTCCTGACATGGGCTCTCCCACCTCTAAAAACACAATTCGTAGAACTTGCATAATTTGCTTTCTCAATGTGATCATTTGATCCCAGTGATGAGATTACTTTGTACACGCTGTTGTGGGGAGTGAGTCACAGCCCTGCAGTGACAGGTGCACCTCTGCCAAGATTGCTTTTTTATAGTCTTTGAAATTTCATAGATCAGAACAAATAATTACAAGCTGCTCGTAATCTCTTGCTGTTTATCCCCGAGTAAACATTCAAAGTTAATTGCGTGCTGCTATCACACGTGGAATCCAGAATGACCAGGAGCCGTCTCCGGTGGCTTCTGGAGGGCCACAAGTCCAAAGACTGGCTGAATTTGATCCCTGGTGGCAGATTATTGTAGTATTTTTGCTTAGTAATCAGCCACGTCCATGCCTCCAGTCACTCCTTTGCAAGGAGTGGAGGTATTGACTAATTTACCTTCCTTTCTTGCTGTGTGGAGTAGGAGATGGCGAGGTTTAGAGTTAGAGATGGGGTTGGATTTTTCTCCTTGGGAAAATCTAGCTCTGGCAGTGCATGGGAAGTCTGCTGGGAAGGTTTAGCAACCAGCTTGGGGAGTTGGTAGGTCTGGCTTTGTGGTGCTGGCAAGTACGCTGGGTCTTGCTGCGTGGTTGTTTGTGAAACACATCAATTGACTCTCTTTCACGGGTCATTGCTGCATCTCCTCTCTAACTCCAAGCTTTGGAGGAGTAAGTTGATAAAATACCTGCAAGGATTGTGCAAGCCCTGGTTGTGTAACAGGACTCAATGCATAACTGCTGGAAGTAAGAGGAGCGGCTCCTGTTACGAAGGAACAAAAAACCCCTGTGTCAGGTGTCTTCTCTTTGTGTTGACTGTGCTGGGGAGTTGAAGAGCTGTGGTTTTTGCAGCTTAGGACCAGCCCTTCAGCCTGTGACCCCTGAGTTGTGTGATGTCCTGTGGCCTGTGTCATGTTTTGGGTATGGAATTGATGTTCTGAGGTCTGCTGTGGCCGTGCTTGTGTGTGATTGCAAGGGGCTGGGAAGTTGCCTGTATTTCCCAAACCATTTCAAAAAGGTCAAGTCCAGGTCAGATTGCTGACCCATGGCAGGCAGGGAGGTTTATAGGGATGCACACCCTTCTGATAGGGCGGCCAGAGCAGGACAGCTCTACTGCTGAGGTACCGAGGGATGCAAGGATCGTGCAGCAACACCTCCATCCCATACAGCAATGTAGGACGTGGGCTTGTAATGTCTGAAAAGCTCTTGCATCCTCAGAGGAAAGTGGGCTTGTAAATACAAAATGTCCTGGCTCCTCACAAACAGTGCTTAGTTCTCTTGAAATAAATAAATAAATCCCCAAAACACACTGTTCCGATCAAAAGTCTTGACTGTTCCTAAAACTTTGCAAGGTCTGCTTAACCCTGTCCCTCTGGTGCTCTTCCAGCTGTTGGTTTCAAAGGAAACCTCTCAAAGGAGACCAGCATTGGAAGGTTTTGCTGTCCAAGCTTTTCCTGGTGGAAGAGGTCAAAGTCTGTGGCTACTGACCCCATCCATGGGGCTCCTTTTCCAGTGGTGGCTGCAGGCAAAGCCACAGCCTGTCACACCAACAAACTCAGGCACAGGGTGAACAAACAGCCTGTGGGGAGGAGAGGAACTTCCAGCTGTGGCTGCGGCAGCACTGGGTGCAGAACTCGCAGAAGAGGCTGCTGAAAAAATGTCATTTTCCCTCTTGATCTTAGAAAAACATCTTCAGCAGGATTTGAACCATGCAAAGTCCATGCGTGGATGGGTTGCTCCTCGGGTTTTGCAGTGCTCTGAGCACTTGTTTGCCTGAGGGCTGCCCATGGAGTTGACTGTAAGGTGGTTTAAAACTCCTGCGGACCTGTCCCTGCTCCTGGATATCGGTGCTGGCAAGACCCCTGTTCCTCTTCCAAGCGATGCCTGAAGCGTGGTGCTCTGGATTTGTCCCTCGCTGGGAGGGGAGGCTGGAGAACAGTGCTGGTTCACAGGGGGTCAGCTTACCTGCTGTTCTCAGGTTTTGTTTATCCTGTAACCCTGAACTCTTGTTTTTCTGTGCTGGCTCTGTGATCTGTGTGAAGGAAGGTGCCCAGGTGCCTAAGCCGGTGAGATGCCCCATGTTTAAAGGCTGAGAGTCAGGCTTTTATCTGGTGAAAGGAAGTGTGCAAGTTCAGTAATTCTAGCTTGCTTTAAGGCAGCTTGGCAAGTTTTAATTAATTTTTGTGTTGGATAATGCCTTAAATCCTTTGGTTCAGTGCGCTGGGCTCACTGCACAGCCCCACCTCAGCATACCCATAGCACAGAGTTCCTTTCTGCCTCAGTAAAGCAGTTCTTGTTCTCTTCCTTGCTTTTGCAGCTGCTCTGCTGTCCTTGAATAAGACCCAGAGGCCAGAAAACATGCAAGTGTGACACAGTGGAAGCTCAAATATGCAGTATTTCAAGATCCAGGCTGACTGATGCACACTCTGTGTCTGTCCTGTGCCTGAAATAGAAGTTTTGCTGATGTCTGAGCCGGTGTGTCAGGGTCTGGGTGGAAGAGACCTTTCACAGTGAGAGTAACTTTTGTTTCACAAAAAAAACCCCAACAGCTTTTGTGTTCCTTTCCATGCTTGAGGTGCTGCTGCAGCCAACTCCTCAGTTTGGATTGGGATTTCTGAGCTGGTGGCAGTGTGCAGAAGCACTTTCCTGGTTTTGTGTGAGGCTCTGCTGCTTTCTGCCCTTCTTTATTGAGCTGGTTAATGGGAAGCTGTGGGAAATATGTGGGAAGAAAGTGATAGGGAAGCTCTAGGTGTAGCAAGCCTTCACACCAGCACGTGTGGTCCAATGGAGGCTGAAAGGGCAAGGAAAGCTGTGAGGTTTCCCACTGTGCCTTCCTTCCCCAGGAGCCCAGGGACTCACCTGTGTGATGATTCCCACGTAAAGCAGGGAGCCTGTGCAGACCAGGCCAAACAGGGCCACTTGTCTGGCCAGATCAGCATCCTCTTGTTGAGGGGAAACGCAATCTCCCTGTGGCAGAGCTGTGGAGAAAAGGCCGAGCCAAGGCAGTTGTTAAAGAGCCTGGATCTGAGCGCCTGCTTCCATGAGCTGCTTTTGTTTCGGAAAGGACGGCTCTTCCTGCCAGGTCTCCTTTTTCTAGAAAGGAAAGTAAAAAGAGCTAATTTGAGACTGGCACAAGCTGATGTAAACAGAATTCCTTGGTCTAATTTGTTGCATTCCGAAGAGGAATAAGAGAAGATCTGGTTCTGCCCCGAGGGTCTCTTGGCCCAATCCCACACACTAATATGCAGGAAGTCTTGGCTTCACTGGCGTTCAGAGGAGACCAGGCACGGGAGCCTGGGCAGAAATGCCACCTCCACCACAGCCCTGCTCTTTCTGCTGCTGCTGCCTCTCCTCCTTCCTCGCGGGCTTGTGTGTGTGGGGCTCCTCTTCTTGACAGCCATCAGTAACCTGCCTGTCTTGTGTCATTAGTGGGTGAAAGAAGAAAGCCCTTGGCTGGTCACAAGACTGCATTCCTGTTTGTGGGCAAGTCTCTTCCTTCTCCACTGCTGCTGTGAGGAGTGGTGGGGTCTCAATGCAACTTCCTTTTGGTGCTGTTGTCTCTGTGAGCTCTCCACAAACTTTGCAGACCTATGAGAGGTCTTTCTTTTTCCCTCCCAGATGTTTCAATTGGTTAATTTGTATTTACAGTCCTCCTGTTTTGCCATTGTGTCTAAAGCTCGGGCTGCAGGTCAGTGCTGTACAAAAAAATCAGAGTTTTGACTTGGTTTGGTTGCTTATCTCTGCTTGTCTCTTATGTGTCTCTTCTGAGGTTGAATTTTGGGGCTGTGCCATGATGCTGGTGGAAATAATTGGTCTCTGATTTAAAACTGGGCTTTTTTAAGGCTTCTTCTCAAGGCTGAGCGTGCCCCTAATCCGTGTTGTGCCACGGTCAGCACGAGAGAAAGGGCAATCCCTGAGGCACACGAGGTGGGAAGGGAGGTCTGGTCGCGCACACCTGCCTCTGCCTTGGGAATTCGGGATGGTCCTTCCTGGTCAGAAAGAGGGGTCTGGCAGATCTGGTGGCGGTGGTGACATCCTCAGCCACACAGAGCTCCCAGCACTGGAAATCGTGACAGCTGCACTTCCTCTCTGCTCACTAAGGCGCTGCCTGTGCTGAGTCAGGGACGTGAGGGTCACTGTCACGTGGCTGCGGGGAGCACGAGGAGTGCTCTCTGTACCAGCAGTGCCCCCTTGTCCCCTGCCCTGCGTGCTGTGCCGGGCTTTCACTGGGAGTCTGAACTGGAGAAGGCCGCTCTGAAGGAGCTTTTTGAGTGTGTGTTGCTGTTATATTTGCTGTTAGACTTGCCTGGATTCCTGTTTATGAGAAGCTGGAAAGCAGTCCTTTGGTAGGTGTTGCTGGATGGGATGGGTGGGCTGGTGGAGAGGGAATGGGTGCTCCAGGGCTGGAGCTGGCACCGTGATGGTGTTGTGAGAAATGAGGGGATCTCATTGCTGCAGGGCTGGTCTGGCTCCAAACCATTACCTGCTGTCCCTGCTGGTGTTCAGCTGAGACAGCCTGGACCTTGCTGTGGGCTGGGAAGGCTTCTCTGCCTGCACCCGGCTGAGCTCCCTTTGACTGGAGCCCGGCGCCGGTGCCGGGCAGAGGGCCCCAGATGGCACTGCACGCACGTTTGTCATGCAATTCCTCTGACCCCTTCACCGCCGATTCTTCTTCTGCACGTGTTGCAAAACAGAGGTTCCACCTGCAGCTCCTGCGCTTATCTGCAGGTGTCCAAAGGGTGCTGACGCTTGGGAAAACTCTGGGTGTTTTGATAGCTCGGGGGCAGCTCTGGGGATGCGGCCCCTGTGCCAGCCGTGCCAGGGCAGGCAGTGTCTGTAGGGTGTGTGGGGATCGTGGAGATCCCTCTCTGGTGTCTTGGGCTGGAATTGGGGTCTCTTTGGTGCTCTGGCTGGTGCTGGGGATCAATTATCAGCAGTGGGAGCAGTAATCAGCCCCGGGCTGTGCTTGCTCAGCAGTTTTCCTTCTCCTTCCCCTCTCGGCGAGGCTGACGCTGCAGGTCAGGGTGTGCTGATGGTGGCACAGGGCAGAGTCAAGCACAGAACTTGGTCGCTCGTTTTTGGTGCAAGAGTCAAGGGCTGTAGTCCTGGTTTGGGACTGGGAAGTCCAAGTGGCCTGAGGTACTTGAAACTCATCACAGATGTAACATTAAAAAACAGGCTACTTCAGTCTCACAAAGAGACAACTTCCTGCCCAGATTGCCAGCTTAGCTTCAGAGCCAAGGCTTTTTGGTCACTAGGAGATACCACAATTTGCCTTCCAGAAGGGGAAACCTCCCAGCCACGTTTTGTGATTGTGGTGCCGGGTCCCAGGGTCCTTTTGGGGGGCATCTGATGCAAGGAAGGAGAATAGATCTCATCTCGTTGCTGACCACTTGACATTCATCACTCCCCATCCTGTCTTGTTTGTTGTAATACTGTTTTTATATATATTTAAAGTATTTTTTAACTCTGTGACCTTATAGCACCGTTAGTCTGTATGGAAATCAGGGGGGATTTGAGGATGCCTGACACTGAGAGTGCTTCCAGTCCTTTTTTTCCAAGGTGTGGATGAGAATGAGGGATACATTTCATTTAATATGGGGATGAAGAATATCTGTTTGCTGGCACGGAGATGTGCAGGGAAGGTCCCTGATGATTTGAATGATTGTGAGCTGCCATGCATCAAGCAAATTCACACATTTAGGGGCTGAAAAGCTGTGCTAAAACACAGCATTGCTTGATTGCAATCTTTCAAAATGTTGTGACTTTTCTGTGTGCTGTAAATGCTCACATCTCTCTGAGACTGATTGCTGTGTGCATAAACAGGGATCCAGGAACTGGAGCTACCATTTAAAAAAAACCCCAGGGATATGGATTTCTTGTCTGACCTTGATTGAAGATATAGTAAACACTGTGGATAAAATGACCACCCTTGAAACCGTTGTCAGGGAAAGTTTTACTTCTGCATTATGAATTTCCTTTTCCTTTTAAAAACCTAGTTGGATTCTACCAAGGCCCTTCCTGAGACTGCAGAATTCCCAGCATAGCTAAATTTCGAGTAAGAGTCAGGTTTCTTTTCACTGGAAGTTAGAAAAGCACATGTATTTGAAAATGAGTTGCTGTGAACTTCTGGAAAATAATTGTTACAGCCAGCTAGGTGAGACTGAGATAAATTGAGGAATAATCTTCCTGTGCTGGGTGAAGCAAGTTCAATAGTTCCTGAGTTATGACAACCCTTTAAAAAAAGAGAAAGGAGGTCTAATTTCACATCCTTTGCCTTTCTCTTGCTATGTCTAAGCAAATCTTTTCCTGAGGGTAGGGGTGGTGAAGGGAAAGCAAAAAGAAGAATCTGTAGCTGGGATATAAGGCTTGAGGGAGCCCACCATCAAAATTAAAGCAGCTCTTGTGCTGTGTTCTATCACTAGGCCATGACCATGTTTCCTCCCAGGGTTAGAGGTCAGCATGGAAACTTGGGGCTGTGGAGATCGTGAATGAAGAGAGGAGAGCAAACCAGAGCCATAAACCTCCTGGAATGTTCCCTTCCCTGGCTGTGGGCAGTGAGTGGGTGGCCTGGCTGCAGCTGCAGGGTTCCCCTTTGAAGCACTGGAGAGCTGCAGCGTGGTCAAGGCAAGGAGATAGCACAGCTTCCTCCCCCCATCCACCCGGGCAGCATTCCTGGGAGCTGCCTCCCTGAGGATGCTTCTTTCCAAGGCAGCACTGCTTGGGAGAGCAGACCACCTCTGGAGGCTTGAGGAAGCCAAACCCCTCTGCTCTGGGAGCTGAAGCTCTGCCGCTTTGAGCACAGCGATGAATTTTGGCTGGAGACAAAGCCCTCACCTGGCTGAGGAAAGCACAGGCTCATTCTTGCCCTCATTCTTTGCCCACACAGGGCAGCTCATGAATATCCATGTCTGAGCTATCTGGAGCTGGGAATTGCTGTGGGCTGGGTGCTGCTCACCACAGGCGTGTCTGGTTTGGAACTCTCCTCCACCTGCAGTTGGTGACGAGGAGGCTGCTGTGCCCTGTGCAAGGAGCCCTTCCCAGGGCTCAGCTGCTGCTGGGTTTGGTGCTCAGAAGGGAACGAGCTGCAGCTTCTGCCCCAAACCAGCTCAGCGTGGTCTCCATCAGCCTTGTTTTTATTCATGGCTTCCTCTGAGCAAAGATTTGTCACTGCTTTGTGTGCCTGGGGATTTTGAGGGAAAGTGGGTGAAAGACAGGCTGTTCTGAGGATAATCTTACTTTACAGGCCATCACTGCCCTGTGTGAGGGGAATTGTCCACCCTTGTGTAATTTGGGCAATGAAACTGCTACTGAAAAAACCAACCCACCTTGGAGAGTTGGAGGTACTTACTCCTGCCTGTGTCTGGGCACTGATTGCTCCATCTCTTTGCAGAGTTGGGCCATGCTGTGCACAGGCAGCAGCTGAGGTTCCCTGGGACCTGTGGACCACTGGCCCTCAGGGCTTTTTTTCCCTGAGATGCAACGAGCAATTCAAGTGATGAGTGAGATGGCAAGAACCAAAATCTCAAAACTCTGTGAAAGGATGGGTTGCCTGGCAGGTTTTGGCTGAGATTGGCTGAGATTCCTACAGATGAGGTAGGGTGGCAGAGGGAAAGAGTAGAAGAGCTTGTAATTAAAATTTCTGGGCTTTCATCAGGAATAAAAGCAATAAACTGGCAACATTTTCCCCCCACCAGTGTACTCCCCTGGAGCTGGTTGCCAGACCAGCTCCGTGGTGATTTACTGGAACCAGACAAGGAGGAGGAGAGGGATCCTCCTGAGAGCTGTGCCTTTTTGGCAACTGAGCCCCAGTTGTGGAGGCTTTAACTAACAGTTTAGTCTACAGCTGTACAGAAGTGACATCCAGCTCTTGCTTGGCTCCAAGATCCAGCAATGGAAAGCCTGTTTGCAAGGAGAGAGGACAGGGTGACCTGCCTTGTGGAGAGGAATGTGCGATTTGCTTGTCTGCAGTCACATCACTCTTATTTTTCTTCCAACACCCTGCCTTGGTGTCTTCTCTGGGAACCTCATGGGAAGCTTTGCAGTGGTGTTTTAGTGCCCCTTGTAATGCCATTAGTTGCCAAGTTCTCCACCAAATGAAACTTCCTGTGGGGTTGAGCACTAATCGGGTTGCCAGAGTACCCGCCCAGGATCACTGCCAGGTGGCTGTGGACTTCTCCCTGTGCTCCACAGGGTGCTTTTTATTGCTGGTGCCCTGTCGCACAGGGCTGTGCGTTGTCTGGAGCCGGACTTCCCTTGTGGGGGTAACAACAAGGGGTTGTTCTTTGCTGAAGGTTGTAGCTGGTGTCCCTCATTAGTGCTCCCTAAGCATCACCTTCCCCTTTCTTCCCAGCTCCTGAATGTATTGGCATAACCTTCAGCTTCAGTCACTTTTATTTCTCAGCCATGCCACATATCCTTTCCCGCCTGCGGCACCACCACGGCTCTGAGTCACTTTTCTGGGTGCGAGTTCAAATGTCCATGGTCTCCTGGCTTGGCAGGATGCCCAAGTACAAGAAGAGAGTCACTTTGCCCTTCCAAATCAAGTTTTGAGTTAATTATCTGTTTACTTGGTCAGAGTGTGTCCTTGTGTGTAGGGAAGATAATCTTGTGTTCTGGATTAGGGTCAGAGAAGTTCAGAGCTTTGGCACAGCAGTGGGAGGGAGGGAGTGATGGGTGGCTCCCCAGGGGAAGGACAGGGGCCATAGGGCTGGTTGGGTATTTGAGGGCTGGGTGTTTATCCTCGTGCTACCACAGACTCTGGGAACGGTTGTGGGCAAGTCCCAAGTTGCTTAAATTCTGCCTTGGTAAGTGGAAAGGAGTAATTCAAAGAGATGGAAGTTAAACTGGGGGAGATCATGGAGGGGACTGGGAAGCCAGAGGGCCAGAAAGAGATGGATAAGTAAATCCAATCTGCAGTGGAGTAAATCAGAAGTATTCATCCTTTGTGCTGTAACAACCTGTTGTGGGGATGCTCACAGTCCTGCTCTGCGGTTTATCAGCACACCAGTGGGGCCAGGGCATCCTGTCACCTTGTGGGAAGGAGGGAGGAAGCCCCAGATCTGTGGGGTGGCTGAAGAGTGGGGCCATCCCCCAGTAACACCCCAGGGGCTCTGTGGTGAGTGAGGGCTTTAGTAAAGGCTGGCCATGGGTGCCTGTTGAATATTGCTGGGGCAGTAGTAGGAGTCAGGTTGGGCTCCTTGGCTGGAGCGTGGGGTTACTCCGATGCTGCTGGCAGAGGGAAAGCAGAAATCACTTCCGATGGATCAGCATGGGTACAGCAGGAAGGGAAAAGCTTCCTGTGCCCTGGTGGGACACCTTGGGGCACAAAAGAATCTTAGTGTGTTTGATCCAAAGAGTTGTTGGGCGGTCTTGTCCTCCTAAGACTAAATGTAAAGCAAAAAGCATTTTCTGGATGTCCTTCAGTGCTGCCCTGTGTGGCTGCTGGTGCTCATTGTTTTTCCTTGCTTGCAGTGCCTCTGACTGCCATGGGGGAACCCAGCATGGACCCGACCATCTCCGCTCCCGACAGCTCTGCACAGCAGGACTCTCTCTTCAGCATGATGGACGTGTTCCTCATCTCCCTCATCACCGGGCTTTTTACCTACTGGTTCTTCTTCCGCAAGAAAAAGGAGGAAGTGCCTGACCTCCCCAAAATGCAATCAGTGTAAGTAACAACTCCCAGGCTGCATGGCACCAGTGGAGCCTTTCTCTCTTGCTTGTGGTGGGTTCTGGGAGGCTCCGCTGGATTGTGGGAGGTCGGTGAGGGGGCGTTTCTGTGCCCTCAGCTGGTGTGTGTTCTGCTCACAATGCAGAAATCCCGGTGGAAGAGGCAGGCTGCAGTTCTGCCTTACCCCACCGTGTGGCCCGAATCGGGAATTGGCCTTTCCCGAGCAAGGCAGGAAAAGGCCGGGCAGGAAAGCCTCTGGCTGTACTTCAAAACTCTTAAGGATTGCATTGGTTATTTTTGGTGTTTTCTGATAAAAGTCACATTTAGGTAAATCTGGAGAAAGGTGGACTTGCTCTTAAGCAGGTTTCATTTTGGAAGCCTTATCCACCCCTAGCTATGAAGGAAAGGAATAGTCTTGGGGAGCTGGGAGATAGTTCCTGGGATGAGCTGCTTGGCAGCTCCTGTAAAACTTGATTGGCTTTTGATGCCAGGTTACCACAGCAGCGGGAGACTGGATTTGGAGAGGGAGAGCTTTGTTCCACCCTGTGTCCTGCAAAGGGCTTGGGGCCAGGAACGAGCCGTGCAGGTGGAGATCTGGGTGCATTTGGTTCCTTATCTCAGTCGCATTCCAAACTTAACATCAGTTTTCTGCTGGACTTTTTAGCTCATTCTTTGTTTCTGGCGTTGCAGGAGGTTTCAAAGTACATTTTCTGGCTGGGAGGGTTTTAAAGGGCAGCAGCGTCCCTGGCTGTGCTACCTTGTGCAGATGGGTGCACACATGGCTGGCAGCAGCCCAGCTGCCTGTGCCTGCTCAGCCTTACCTTGGGAATGTGTTCTGTTGGATTGCTGGGATGCTTTCCCTCTCGTGCCTGCCAGACAGGGCTGTGTGTGTCAGTGCACGTGGCCGCCTCTGGAGATTGTAAGAAGGGCTGTGCTGCAGTGAGAGCTGAGCTAGCTGGGGAAAGGGCACTATCCATCTGAAATTAGATCCTGGCACGGCACAGCCTGGGCTCCCGTGTTCCCTGTCCTTGTGACTGATTCCATCTGCAGCCCACCATGTGCAGCTCTTCCAGAGGCTGTGGTGACCTTGCAGAGAAGCTTTGACTTGTGGTGTGTTTTACCACCTTGTTCTGCTGCAGGGCCTCAGCATGTCGGCTTCCATCCCAGCCTGACTGCAGGTCCTGGCTCTGAGCTGCCTCACGGGCGCTTTGTTTCCTCTGTGGGGTCTGTGCTGCCTTCTCTGTCCCTGTGAGCAGTGGCTGGGAGGGAGCAACTGCTCCTTGTGGGAGATGTGAAACAGCAGCACCTCCTGTCGCCCGTAACCACAGAGGTGAGGTTGTTCTGCAAGTTGCCTGACACAACTGCACTTTGGAGAAGTGTCAGCAGAGTGCAGAGTGAGAGGAGGCTGTGAAGTGGTTTTTCCCTGTGTCCTGCTGCAGCCCTGCTGTGGTCATTGTATCAAGCTGGTCCAAGGGCAGTGTGACCCTAAAAGCCAAGGTTGTGGCTGGGGGCACATCCTTCCTTCAGGGCCGAGACAGTGACTTCCTGCAGCTTTTGCAGTTGGATTTTATGGGAGGCCTGGAACTGGGAGGAAAATGAGTGGGAAGACAAGCTTGGTCAGCCTTGGGTTTCCTTCCCTCCTGTAACCCTTGAATCTGGGGTAAAGTTTCCTTTCTGATGAACAAGCAAATCAACAAGACGTAGGATCACACTGTCAGCCTGTGCCTGTGGCTGGGTGGATATGGCAGGTGGGCCCCTGGGCAGGCAGGGAAGCTGTCCCAGACCCATGAAGGCAGAGGCCTCAGTGGGGCTGTCTCTGGCTGGAGTGGAGAGCCTTGACCTTTAGAGGAGGTGTTTCTTCAGCTCATTCTCTGCAGCTCTGCCTGAACCAAACTGCCTTCCCAAAGTGTCCTGAACTGCTTTATCTGTGGCATTGGGTGATGGTTTGTGTTGTGTCACTTCGGCCCCCCAGCTTCAGCCTCAGAATACTGGAGGATGAAGGTGCTGAATAACACTTCAGACTCATCACAACGGCTGCTGCTTTAGTGATTCGTTTGCGGTGCTGAAGAGTGCAAGCAGAGTCTCTGACCTAAACATAGCATCCAGCTCCTCAGTGCCCTTCTTTCTGGGAGCAGCACACCTTGATAAAAGCACATCAGCTCAGCAGGGTCTGCAAAGGAAATGCCACTGTTGTTACTGTGGAAGAGCAGATGCGCGGTTGAAATGCGCTGTTCTGGATGGCAGCTGGGCTGGGTTCTCTCTGCGTGGCCTGGAAATGGTCGTGATCTTGCCCCAGCAATGCATCTCCAGGTTCAGCTACAGCTCAGTGAAGGGATCAGGCTGCTGATCTTCACCCTTAAGCCAAGTAGAGCTGTTTTCCTGCCCAAAGTCCCCACGGAAGGGACAGAACCCAGCACACGTGGTGGTTTCCCACATATGAGGTGTCCTGTACCTGTGACTTGTAACACGTGTGTGTGGGCCAGGCTGGGATCCCACTGACTGAGCATTGCTTGTGTTTTGACCATTTTCAGACTTAATTAAAACCACCAGAGCAGCCCTCCCTGCAGCCTGCTCTGCAGATGTCGTTAGGGAGAGCAGCTCTGGATCGCCACGCAGCCATGGCCACCACGCTTCCTCGCAGGGCCATTGCCGGGGAACGCAGGAATTTATTTTTATTCTTTGGCTGCTCCTCCTCTGCAAGTTTCTCAATCACGGATTTCTTTCCCTTCTCCTGTCCCCACTCTGCAGACAGTCATCCTGGGGAGGCACAGGCAGGACAGCCATTGGTATGCTGGGTGTCACGCTCCCTCTTCTCCCCCCTCTTTAACATTGTTTGGGACAGAAACTGGCTTATCTCTATTCTGCAGCTATGCAGAAATCCATTCCCTGGTACTTGTAGGGCTTCCTGTGGCAGGAATTGCTTCAAGTCCTTAGCCTGATTAGCTCTCTGCTGCCTGTGAGTGTGTGAGAGACCATCTCTAATTTAATTTAATAGGATCCTGAGGAAAACAAACTCCTTTGAGCTGCCTCCATAATGGCACTGCCATAGTTACCCGAAGCGTTGCTCACGCAGTGTCTGGAATCATTTCATTCAGCTACAGCATCTAGCTTTTTTTTTTTGCTTCTTTTTTTAAAAAGAGCATATATATAAAAGCAGCTGTGATATAAACAGTTTCCAAGGGAACAAGGCTGGGGGAGGGTTTTGTGTCCCGTCCCCCTGCTCCGCGCGGATGGGAGAGGGACGTGCGCTGCGGAGGATCCTGGGAGGTTTCATTCTCCACTCCTAATTCCTTTCTGCCACTGCTGCCAGATGTTGCAGTTTCTCAGGACTGCGCAGATCCACTCAGTAACTTCCAAAGCCCCACCACGAGGATCGGAGTGGACGGGACCACTCCTGCTATGACCCGTGCCGGGACCTTTTGTGCCGGCTCTCTTCTTCTCAACAAAAGGCTGACGCTCGTTTTTTAACGCCCAAGAGGAGCAGAATGGAAAAGCCTCTGTGTGTGTGGCTCCAGAGCTAAGTTAGATCCGTCCCCCCACAGCTCCCCTTGCAGACACACGGCTTCCCTGGACTCTTTGTCTGCCTCCTCCCTGCCCTGCCATGGGCTGCATGTACTCAGCCCCACGAGAAGAGCCGGCCGTGGCCAGGTGAGTTACTCTGCCTGACGGGCTGGTGGGATCCTTCCAGCTCCTAAGCTGGGTGGAGTGGGTGCCTCCTCCCTCTGCAACAGGAGGAGAAGGAAGGGGAGAGGCTCTGCTTGGAAGCAGGCTGCTCCAGAGGAGACCCTGCTGTCGGTGCTTGGTTTCTCTGCAGCATCCAGGCTGCGTTCTCACTTCTGGACGTGTCTGTGCTTTCAGCAGGAAAGCCATGGGAACAGGAGCTTTCTGGAGGAGAGGTGTTCAGCTGAGACAGACTTTGGTGTCGTTGCTGAGCTGTTGGGAGCTTCCTCCGCTGTCCTTTCTTTCTCCTGAAACCAAACTGACAGAGAGCCCTGCGAGTTGTTTGTGCTGTGGGCTCTCACCAAGGGTGGAAGAGCTGTACAAGCTACAGACTCACTCTGACAATGGGGTTAATCCCCTTCCCTCCACCCAGTGCTTCTTCTAGTGCTTGTAGCTGCTACCCTGAGCTGTCTAAGCTGTAAGAGCAGTCCTTGCTGAGGACAAACTCTCTTCCAAGTTTCCCTGGCGGAGCAGTGAAAATGAATGTCGTTTCTGCCTTTGATGCCTGTGCGTTTTCGCTGCTCAGATTTTCAGGCCACCCCGATGAAGCAATTCCAGGGAGTTGTGTAGCCTTTTTTCCAAAGCCAGGCTCATTATTTCTTCTGTATCTGAGCCACAACCCGTTCTCCACCACTCACTTCAGTGCAGGGTTGCCTCCTTTGAAAACGGACGAGCTCCATGTGCTGCACCCTTTTCTCTTCCAAAGGGAGCTTGCTGAAAGGATCTAAACACTTTTCTTTTTCTCCTCCTTTAAAAGCATTTTGTTTAGTAGTTGACCCAACAGTTGTTTTAATTGGATCTCGTTTGCAGAGGGCAGGAACTAAAGAAATTCACCAAGGAGCCAAAAATGAAGTGAGAGCCTTCCTGAGCCCCTGTCCTGGCTGCAGCATGGGCAGGGCTGGAGCTGCTGCCTTAAGAAATTTGTGATATCCCAGTTCCCAACAGGGGACAAATGGCAACATGGGGAGACTGTTAACTGCTGAGAGAGCCAAGCAGGGGTGTGAAGCAGCTCTCCTGGGAGCACGGCTGCCTTGGGGAGCTTTTTGGGGTCAGCTTTGCTTGTCCTTTGTGTGTGCTTTTGTCTTTTGTATGAGACTGTTGGTGCTCAGAGCTGTCAGGCCCGGTTAGGCAGCTCCTTGATCCCTTTGGGTAGCAAGGGGTGCTCGAAGGGATGTTTTATGACCGTCCCCCACCCTGCTGCTCTGCGTGTGTGCTCTCCGCAAATGCCTCGGCACATCCGCAGGATCCCTCCCTCTGGGCTACAGAGTTGAGGAAACTGTTAGCAAGCTCTTCACATTCTCACATGGGCTGGAGCCAAAACCATTTGTTTTTTGCCTGGAGGCTTCTCTCTTCCCACAGGAGACCTGGCCTTGCATTCTTCCGTTGTGAAACGGGAGCGGGTCCCACGTTCTTCTTCCCTGCTACCAAAGTTTTGGTGGGGAGGACAGCAAGGGAGCTCCTGTCCTTGCCTGCTGTGAAAAGCTCCCAGCACCTAATCTGACTGTAGCTATGGTCACCTCTGCTTGTGAGGCTCTCAGGGTCCCCAGGGCTGGGTTGTTTTCACTCCATGACACTGAAAATCCAAAGATGTGCTAAGGATAGCAAAGCTCTTCCTGCTCCCTCCCTAACAGGGCAGCCACAGCAGTGGGAATTCCTACCTCCATGTTTCTGGCTCTGCTATGGTTTGTCCCCTTTCCAAGCTGGGGAAAGCCACGTCCATACAGTAATGCAAATGTTCTGTGCAGGAGATCCATCCTGGCAATGGGAACCCGGCTCCACAGGACCTTGGCTGGCGGTGGTTGCCTTGCCAGGAGCTCTGTGGGTCTGATCAGCTGCGTGTGTCTGCTCCACAGGGCTCTTCAGCTCTGGGGCTCATGTTGGGCATGCTGTTTTGAGGTTGAAACAGCTGGTTTTTAGCCCTGTTTGACTTTGGGTTTGGGGGATATGCCCTGGGGAGCATGGCTCAGGACTGATCCTGCCTGCCCATGGTGGGAAGCAGGCAGCAATCCTTTCCCTTCTCTCACACCAGATCTTAGCCCCTGAGACTTATCTGGAGACCTGCTCCTGGGAGATCCTTTAATCTGCTCAGCTGTGAAACCTCTCCTTGATGAGTTGATAAAGGTTTCCTGATGGGCAGGGCTGAGTGCCTGGGCTTTTCCTATGGGAGGATTCACTGATGGGGGTCAGGCAGGGGCTCAGCTTTTCCCCTCTGCTCTGAGTCCCTGCTCCATGGTTGTGTGCAGAACCCCTGTGGTTGAGCGATGGCCATCCCTGGGATAGGGTGAATAACAGTGGTCAGTGGAGATTCACACCCTTTTGGGCAGCTTTCCTAAGGTCTGGATGCCACTTTTTCCTCACTTGCTTATTCCTGACCTCAAAAATGAATGTGCTCATCTGAAAAGAGGTTCCTCCTGTCTTTCAGAGCAGCTCCAGTGAGAGACAGCAGCTTCATCGAGAAGATGAAGAAGACGGTAAGCTGCTTGTTCTGGGAAGGTGGGGGAGCTCATGTCCATGCCAGTTTCCTCTGGAGACTGTCAGCAGGAGGAGCTGGTTTGGATACAGACAGATGCCTGCTGCAGAGAGCATCCAGAGGAAGGCTGTGTGAGCAGCCAGGAATAGCTCTTTTAGTCTGTGCCTGAGAGTTGTTCTTAGAGAAGAAATTAAAGTGAAAATTCGGTGGAGAAAAATAATGTAACACGAGATCAAAGTCAGGAGGGAAATGGCAGAGACTTTAAAGTCATTGGTTGGCAGTTGTTTATCTGCGTGGTTGGTTCCCAAACTGGCTGGCTGTGGAATGGGAATTGTTGTACGCAGAACTGTCAGCTTTTGACTCTGCTGGTCTGGACACAAGAGGAAGCAGAGGAAGAAGCAAGGGCTGGATGCATTTTCCGTTGTACTTCAAAGTAGCTGGCTTGCAGCAGAGCAGGAGCTCTGGTGCTTAGGCGCTTGCCCAGAGCCTTTGGCAAGTTCTGCATTCTCATCCAGGGTGTTCCCTGTTTCCAGGAGTCACGCCACGGCCTCGAAGTTGAGAATAAATGCGGAAGGTTTATTCTTTGCTTTGGGTTTTAGTCTGACCTGAGTCTCCCCTCTGAGAGTGGCAAGAGTCATGTTCTCATTAACAGCTCAGCCTTGAGTTTTCTGCCAAACCCTTGGAGTCCTGCACAAGCTCAGACTCCTGGTTGCCTTTAGGTTGCAGTCCAGGATTCCTGATCCCAGGCATTTCCTTTGTCTGTGCCTCATCCATGCATTTGCCAAATGACTAATCACCGTTTAAAAGGGATTTTTCTTTTTCTCCAGGGGCGAAATATAGTGGTTTTCTACGGTTCCCAGACGGGCACGGCAGAGGAGTTTGCCAATCGCCTCTCCAAAGATGCCCATCGCTACGGCCTCCGGGGCATGGCAGCAGATCCAGAGGAGTATGACCTGGTAATTTAGCCCTGAACAGCCTTGGGATAGTAACAACCTTTCAGTGCCCCCTAAAATAACCCAATGAACCTGGCCAAGGGACAGTTGTGTCATTTAGGGGAGAAAAGATCAGCCTGAGAGATGCAGATACGGGCTCGGTCCTTGGCATTCTATGTTCTCCTGGTCCCTTAAAGCCTTGCATGGAAAATCCCATTGCTTTTCTGGTGGGGTAGAAATACTGACCTGCAGTCCAGCGAGGGTGGTTGGCTTTATTTTCCCTGCCATTTTGGGTGGGTTTGGCCTTTCCCAGCCCCTTCTGTAAACGCGTGGTGCTGTTCGCACACCTGCGCTGCGGGAATAGGAACTTCCCAACAGCCACGTTGTGAGATCCTTGAAGATTCCTTCTTTCCTCTGGTTGCAGTCGGACCTGAGTCGCCTCTCTGAGATCGACAAGTCCTTGGCTGTGTTCTGCATGGCCACCTACGGAGAGGGGGATCCCACGGATAATGCCCAGGATTTCTATGACTGGCTGCAGGAGGCCGACGCCGACCTGTCGGGTCTCCGGTTTGCAGTAAGTGGCCCCATTCCAGTTTTTGTGGTGCATTCGGGCAGGAAGGCCAAGAGCCCTCCGGCGTGGCTTGGGGAAAGGCCCAACGCGATGTCTGGGATGAGGTCCCTGCTGTCTTCCTGCCCAGGCTTTGTGGACACTTGCAAATGTACATCTGGAGGCTTCAAATGCAAATGTCAGAGTTCTCTCTCCACTCCCTAAATCGTGAGGGTTTCCTGGTATAAACAGCCCCAAACAGCCCTGCAGGCACCAAATACAAGTCTGTAAATGAGCTACAGGCTGCTGCTGCTCTTCAGAAGCTAATTGAGCAGCCCGGGGCCAGATCTTCTGCCACAGGTTAAATCACTTGGAGGAGTGTGTAGCTCTCTTCCTGTGCTGAGCTGAATAACTGGCTGAGAAACAACCACCTCACCTAAACCCTGGCCAAATTCCTTAGGCAGCATAATAATTGCAAATGAGGGTAAAATCCAGTGGTGGAGATGTGAAGTTGCTATGTGTGAAGCAATGAGCAAACATTTGCTCTGTGGTTTGTGGGAGGCAAAGGTCAGCAGTGAGTCTGCAGGCAGTCCAGGTTCCTACTGGTCCCATGAGGAGATGTGCAGGAGCTCTTGGAAGTGCATCCAGGCTCAGGGAGGTGCTGCTGCCTCCTGACCACACACTCTGCAGTGGTAGATTCTTACTCGAGAGCTGATGGGGAGCTGGGAGGGTCTCGCTGTCTTTCTTCAGCACCCTTTGCTGGATGATACTTAGCTGGGTGATAATGGATGAGGAAAGTCCACCTCCTGCTTCTCCGTGCTCAGGAGTGTTCCCTTCCAGGTCTTTGGGCTGGGGAACAAGACTTACGAGCACTTCAACGCCATGGGGAAGTACGTGGACAAGAGACTGGAGGAACTCGGAGCCCAGCGCATCTTCGAGCTTGGGCTGGGAGATGACGATGGCAAGTGAGTGCCTTGGGGTGAGGGGCTGCTCGGAGCTGGCTGAAAGCATCTTGGAAGGGACCTTGGCAGGCTCTGCTACCAAGACAGAAATAAACTCCACGGAGCTCGTTGTAGGGGCTGACGTGTTTCTGAGCGCGTGTGTTTGCTGTCTCTCCCACAGTCAGAACCCTGTGCACTGGGAGTATCCTAAGGGATCCTGTGTCTGGGAAATCCCACATCAGCTTTAAATGTCCGTGGGTACACACTGGAGCAGGCTTTGCAGCCTCCTGTGCCTTTGCCCTGCTGCAGCTCCATTGCTAACCCAGCCTGTGTGGATAAACTCACCCATCCCAGTGAAGGAGGCTGATTGGTCTCCTTGGGAAGTGTTTTATGGTGGGAGGCAGCAATTTTCCAACTTGGACGATGGTATTTTCTTTTTTTTTTACCTCTCTGTGCTCACCTGAGCACCTTGGGACATTACATCAACCTGTGGCTCTACCTTAAAGGTCTGCTGGGCCTTATGGGATGGATATGCCATGTCTGGAAGGCTCTGAGCCCAGAAAAATAAGCGATGCCGTTGGTGGAATCATGACCTTTTAGGAAGATCACCTGACGGGTGACGACAGGGAGCTGAGTTTTTTAAAGACTGAGCCTAAATAACAAAGCCTTCCTTGGCAGACCTGGTGAAGGGAGGGGTGTCTGGTGCTCTGCAGGCGCTTTCCTGGTGATCTGTGGGCATGTGGAGGTACTAAGGTCTAAGGCAATTGCCTTTTCCCACAGTGGTGGGAGGAAGACCAAAAGGATGTCAGATGGCTCTTCTGGGAATGGGGCTGGGTTATTAACTCTCTCTTCTGCCCTGGCTAGCCTGGAAGAAGACTTCATCACCTGGAGAGAGCAGTTCTGGCCAGCAGTGTGTGAGCACTTCGGGGTGGAGGCTACAGGAGAAGAGTCCAGGTGGGTTTGGGAGCAGCTCCCTTTGGGTGTCAGAGACTGGCCACTTCTGACTGGTGGCTGTGCCATCAGCCTGGGCTGCTGTTCCCTTTCCTCTGCACTGCCTCCCCTTCCAGACTCAAGGAGGGCACGAGTGAAGTAGAACAGGGATGTTTGGCCTGAGCCCATCCTGGTGTGAGTTTGAGCCCTTCTCTGAGTGGGGAGGTGATGGGTTTGGTTCCTTTGGGGATGGCTGTGCTGGTTGTGAGGCTCCAGGGAGGCTGAGGGTTCCTCTTGCTTTGGGCTTTCTGCGGAGTCTGCCTGGTCCCTCATGTCTCGAGAGGGGCAAAGGGCTGGAATTTGCATTTGTTTTTGAGCTGCAGCAAATCCAGCAAAGGAGATGATGGTTCCAGCTGCACCTTGTAGGTTCCAGTTTGACTTTCTTCTCTTTCCCTTCCCCTTCCCCCGTCCAGCATCCGGCAGTACGAGCTGGTGGTGCACACAGATGTGAACATGAACAAAGTCTACACAGGGGAGATGGGCCGACTCAAGAGCTACGAGAACCAGAAGCCGTGAGTGCCAAACCCCCTGGGCAGGGTGTGCGTGGGGCAGGTCTTGGCTGATGGCTCCTTGATGTTTCTAACAGCACCTGCTGTGCAGGCCGTGCCATTTCTGCAGCACAGCAGGTCTCTGCCCGAGAGAAAGGGGCTCAGATCTCCAGTGGGACTCTGAGATTCCCCAGTTAATGAATCATTCGTGGTGAGGAGATGGCTGTGGTCACATGTGCTGTTTGGCTGGTACAGCCACAGCATCTGTCCTGAGCCTTTCCTTGCCTGGAGTGGCCAGTGCATGATAGCTGCTGGCAGTATTGCTGTGGGGAGATGAGCTTTAAAAATTCATTCCAGCCTGAAATATTTCTTTGAGATGTGACAGTCCCTCCAATCCAGTTCTCTGTCATGTGTCCTTAATGGGACAGAAGCTGTTGACTGCTGGGCTGTGCTGAGAAGGAAAAGGTTCTGTTTTCTGTGCCAGTGTGGGGAGCAGCAGATCATAATTTGGTTTGTGCTGTGGTGCAGTGTGCTTTGGAACAGGAACCGCATCATGGGAGCCTGCTGTGGAGGCAGAGGGAACACGCCTGGATACAAGGAGCTCCATGAGCCTGCAGGAGAGTAACCAGAGGGCCTTTTTCTTTCCTTCCAGCCCATTCGATGCCAAGAACCCCTTCCTGGCTCAGGTTACAGACAACCGCAAGCTGAACGAGGGTGGAGAGCGACACTTGATGCACCTGGAGCTGGATATCTCCAATTCCAAAATCAGGTAGTGCCCTGGGGGAGACTGCTCCTCTGTTCTGTCGGGAGCAAAGAACAAGGATGTGGCACCAGCCTGATCCAGCACTTCAGAAGGGGACCTTGCTCCTTTAAACTGCCCCTCTGGGCTTCTGTACCAGGTATCTCCTGTCAGGACTTGCTCCCAGCTCCTGCACTGCTTTGGGTCCATCCCTGTCCTACCTGAGCAGTCCCAGTTGCAAGAATTCTCAAGAAGTCACTCAATAAATGAGAGGGCAGCAGAGCTGTGAGAGAAGGGAGAGCTGGGGGTTGCTCTTGCCTGTGTTTGCCTGGCTTAGGTGTACAAGCATAGGGGGAATGAAGCCCTGTTCTTAAAATCCTCTCACTGGCTCAAATTCCTTAAACTGTTAGGAAGTCGTGAATCCAGGTGGCTTAACGTAACAGCTGCAGAGGTTTTGAGGAGCTCTGCTCTGTTCTGTCAGGAAATTGACCTGTCCTTGCTGGAACCCTGGCAAAACTGCTGTCACCTGGGAGGTCCCTTGTGAAAACCCTGGGAAACCGTGATCCCACAATGTCACTGCTGGCCCTGTGGATCCTGATGGTGCAGGTCCTGGGCATCAGACCTCAGTGTTGTCCTGCTGCCTCTTGCACCAGCCCTGTTGTCTTCTGGCTGAGCTGCTGGGGGTGGTCAAGCGGTGGTGCAGGTGTTCCACGTGCTCTCCTGCTCTCTGCCAGGTACGAGTCCGGGGACCATGTGGCCGTGTACCCAGCCAACGACTCCTCCCTGGTGAACCAGATTGGTGAGATCCTGGGCACGGATCTGGACACTGTCATGTCCCTAAACAACTTGGACGGTGAGTATGGATGACCCCTGAGGGTCAGCAGTTCTCCTTCAGCCGTGGCCTCTGTCCTTCACCCTCAGATCCCATGGGGCACCTCCAGATGTCCCACGGCCACTCTCAGTGCTGTTTTAGCAGGAGCTCAGAGCCTGCTTGCTGAGAGCAGCTGAAGTGGGTCAGTTGTGAAATGTGCTTAGTGAGCCCATTCAACAACAAATTATGTAACAGCACACTCCTAATTACGGAGCATCAGCCCACCAGAGCATCCTTCAGCAGCTCCAGAGCTCCTCAGAGCCCTGAGTGCGTGAGATGTTCTTTTTCAGTGCTGGGAGGAGGCACAGGCTTGGGGACTGAACTGCCAGGAGGGAGCACTTGTGCTGATCCAAAGAGCTCTTCCCGGGCAGCATTCCCAGCAGAACCGGCCTCTGGCGGGAGGGAGATGGCAGCTGCTGCCCATCGCGCTCCTGGAGCAGCACAGCCAGACCTGAGGCATCAGATGTGCTGGCCCAGAAGCCTGAGAGCTCCTGGTTTCTAGAGAGGAAGTGGATTTAATGCCCTGCTGGAGCCTGTGGCCCCCTGTGCAGTGTCCTGTGCTGTGCAGCCTCACGCTGTCATTCCTGTCCCTTACGGACCTCTCAAGGCTGAACAGAATGGCCCCAGCCTGAGCTGCTGGCACAGCTGTACGTGGCTGATAGAGCCTAAAGACACTTTTGAGGCCAGATCTGATGGAGGTGTAAGTGCCTGAGGCCAAATTAGCCATGGAGGGCAGCCCCTGCTCAGCCTGGGGGTTTGCTGGGCTGTGCGTGCACATCTCAGGGCAGGGAGCCCTTTGGGGAGCACAGGGTGTATTTTTTGCTGCTAAACAGTCAGGCAGCATCTGTGAAACACAAAATGGGCTACTGGGAGATGGAGCTGCCTGAGGAGGGAGGTGATTCAGTGTGGATCTGGGGCTCTGACCCACAGGCCGCTCTGTCTCCAGCCCTCACTGTGTGTCGCAGCCGGCACAAAACCCCTTAACGTAACAGCGTGAGGTGGATGATTTTTGGCTTTTCTTTCTCTCCCACTTCTCCAGAGGAATCCAACAAGAAGCATCCCTTCCCCTGCCCCACGTCGTACCGGACAGCCCTGACCTACTACCTGGACATCACCAACCCTCCCCGCACCAACGTCCTGTACGAGCTGGCCCAGTACGCCACGGACGCCGGCGAGCAGGAGCGCCTCCGCAAAATGGCCTCGTCCGCTGCCGAGGGCAAGGTGGGAGCACTGCCCTGCCCAGCCAGGCTGAGCTGGGGGCTGGGGGATCCCCAAAAGGCACCCAGAGAGCCGAGGGGGTGTTTGCCAGCCGTGTGGGGAGGTTGTCATGCCCTATTTGCCCGCAGGCGCTGTACCTCAGCTGGGTGGTGGAGGCCCGCAGGAACATCCTGGCCATCCTGCAGGACATGCCCTCCCTGCGCCCCCCCATCGACCACCTGTGCGAGCTCCTGCCCCGCCTGCAGGCCCGCTACTACTCCATCGCCTCCTCCTCCAAGGTGGGTGTGCTTGCAGCAGGGAACGTGGCTGCAGAGGGACCCCCTCAGCTGGGGGCTGGGCACGGGGAGCTTCTCCTGGTGACCTTTGCAGTGAGAGGGGCAGATTTAGTGATCTCCATGCGCGGAGTTATCCCAGCTTCCACAGGGCCTCTGGAGAGTCCCACGCTGCAACCAGCTGTGCTCTGATACCACCAGACTCCCTGGAGCCCTGCTCTCTTTGCCTGGCAAGGTGGCATTTTAGGGGCTGGTCAAAAGTCACTCCTTGTGCCTGAAGCCCTGAGGTTGTTGGCAACCTCCAGGAAAGCTCAGTGGTCCCGTGACGAGTTGAGGACAAGACGGAAGCCGCATGAGGGGCACGCAGGAAGGAATAGCTGTCCCAGTGTTAAAATTAGGCTAAACTTTTCCCTATCCCTGAGCACAAGGGACTGAGCTGTGGGGTTGCCAGGGCTCCTTCTCTGCCTGGTGCCAACACCCCTTCCCTGCAGGTTCATCCCAACTCCATCCACATCTGTGCCGTGACGGTGGAGTACGAGACCAAGACAGGCCGCCTGAACAAAGGGGTGGCCACCAACTGGCTCAAGAACAAGGTGCCTGACCAGAACGGGAGCAGCTCTCTGGTGCCCATGTACGTCCGGAAGTCGCAGTTCCGGCTGCCTTTCAAGCCCAGCACTCCCGTGATCATGATCGGGCCGGGCACTGGCATCGCGCCCTTCATCGGCTTCATCCAGGAGCGGGCCTGGCTGAAGCAGCAGGGTGAGTGCCCAGGAGCTCCCCTGGGGGCTGGAGTTGCTGCAGGACTCAGTGTGTGCCTCCAAGGTGCAGCTTTGCTGCTCCTGTTGCTGGTGGGCCCAGCCAAAAGCAGAGAGGTGGGGCAGGGTGAACAGCAGCCCGGTGGTTTTGCCCACAGGAGGTTGCTTGGTCCTTCTCTTGGCCGTGGAGGATGTTTGGGGGCAGATAGAGGTGAGACAGCGCTCTGACGTCTGCCACCGCCACACCTCCAAACAACCACTGAGTCAAGTCACTCAGACTCGATTCTAAAGCCTGTGGCCGCTTCTGGGAATCAGTCCTGAGCTTCCCCTTGTAACCAGAAGCCTTCATGCAGCTCTGCGAGCCCAGGGGAGGGGAGAGCACAGGGCTGGGGGCTGCTGGGGGTGGCAGGACAAGGGGAGGTGGGGAGGGGACAGGGCTGGGGGCTGGCAGGGCCCAGCTGATGGGGGCTGTGTGACCCTGCAGGCAAAGAGGTGGGCGAGACGGTGCTGTACTATGGCTGCCGCCACGAGCACGAGGACTACCTGTACCGGGAGGAGCTGGCCGGCTTCCAGAAGGAGGGAGTCCTCACCCAGCTCAACGTGGCCTTCTCCAGGGACCAGGCTGAGAAGGTACCACACTGTTCCCCCTGCCACTTGTTCCTGCTGCCCACCATCCCTCCCACGGCAGGCAGGAGCACCCAGCACTTCCCCTGTCTCCCAGAGCCATGAGCACAGCCTTGGCTTCCCCTCCCTCTCCAAGGCGTGTGGTGTGGGGGCTCTGCCCCTCTCTCCTCACTCCCACCTTGTTTCCTGCCAGGTTTATGTCCAGCACTTGCTGAAGAAGAACAAGGAAAACGTCTGGAAGCTGATTGACGAGAGGGTGGCTCATATCTATGTGTGCGGGTAGGTCTGGGGGCAGGACAGGGACTTGGGGGCAATGTTCCTATTCCCAGGAAGAGGAGCGTGACTCAGTTTCCCGAGCTCTGCCTTATAAGCCCTGGGAGGGTTATGCTTTCCTGGTTGAGAGGAGAGGGCAGCGGGGCTGGAGTGAGCAAACCCTCTGTGCAGGGGGGGAGGTGCCAGGGCTGTGTGGCTCTGCTGTGGTGTCTCACTCACGTTCCCCGTTCGCAGCGACGCCCGGAACATGGCGCGGGACGTGCAGAACACCTTCTACGAGATCGTGTCCGAGTTCGGGAACATGAGCCAGCCCCAGGCCGTGGACTATGTAAAGAAACTGATGACAAAGGGCCGCTACTCCCTGGACGTGTGGAGCTAAGAGCGGGGCTGGCGGGGCCGGGGAGAGAACAGGTCCCCAGGCGTGGGCCAGGGGAGCTGGCAAGTGCCTGCTCGCCCACTGCTGCTGTGGGTGACGGTGTCGTCCCCAGCCCGCAGCTACCCCGGTGTCGCTCCCAACCCCTCCTGGGCCCCAGCAGCCCCTCTGGGCAGGCTGTGGAGCCAGGGGGTGGAAAGGGTTGAGAGGGGCAGGGGGGTAGCTCAGGCTGCTCTCTGGGTGCCACCAGCACCTCAGGGCGCACCCCGTGGCACCAGCGTTTGCCTTGAGGCCAGGGACGGCAGGGGCACGGCCGCTGTGGGGCAGGAGGGATGGACGTGGCCGGGGAGCTCTGGGCTCCTTCCCTGGACACGAGGTGTTGGGCTGGAGCCCACCCTGGCCTGCAGGACAGCAGAGGGGTGCAGGGGCCGTGCTCGGGCTGGGCTTGAGGCTTTGCCTCCCTCCTGCCACCCCTGTTGGCCCATCTGCAGGGCACTGTGGGGCTGGCAGCTGGCTCTGGGCACAGAGCTGTCCCCTGGCCCCACCACATCCCGCTCCAGCCCCGCTCCAGCACCAGCGGGAAGGGGGTGGCTCCTCTTCCCTTGGGAACACACCCGGTTTGGGAGGCGGGGTCTCCATCGGGCCCTGCTCGCTCCCCGGGGCCCGGCAGCTCCCCCGAGCCCAGCCCTTCCCTCACGCCGTGTACGGTCATTTTTTAAATACTGTTTTTATTTTGAACATCTTTGTGATTTAAGCATGGAAAAAAAAAAACAAACAACAAAAACCCCAGACTTTCAGGCTGTCCAATGATTGTAAATTATTTAAATACATTTGCCCTTGGAATAAAAATACTGTGTCTGGAGTTTGCTTCCTGCATTCTCTCTGCTCAGCCAGAGGGAAGAGGGAGGCAGGAGGAGCAGTGGATGGTAACTGGGAGGAAATTTGGGGATATGGCAGCTCTGGGTTTAGGCTGAGCTGGGGCAGCCCCTCCCCTTGAGTGCTGGGCTCTGGGAGGAGAGGGAGGATGGCAGTGGGGGGCTCTGGACTGGGGTGCAGCTGTGCCCACCCTGCTCTTTGGTTCTTCCAGAGCTCCCGGTGCTGGTACAGGTGGTACAGGGTGCCTCTTCCCCACCTGCAGGGACGCTGAGGTCCTGCTGGGCTCCTTGGGTGGCCACAGCCTGTGCATGCTGGGGTGCCACAGGAAGGAGCCCCTCGTGCACCCCAGGCTTGGTGGAAGGGCACAGGGAGATGACTTTTCATAGAATCATGGGCTCATTTAGGATGGAAAACCCCTCCAAATCATGGAGTCCAACCCTTAACCCAGCACTGCCACACCCACCGCTCAACCATGTCCCCAAGTGCCACATCTACACGGCTCTTAAATCCCTGCAGGGATGGTGACTCCACAGCTCCCTCTGTCAGGGCTGGACAACTCTTTTTTTGTGAAAACATTTCCCTTAATACCCGCTCTAAACCTCCCCTGGCGCAACTTGAGGCTGTTTCCTCTTATCCTACTGACCCCCACCTCCACCTTCCCTCCAGGGAGGCTGTGTCAGGACCCACTTCCTGATGAACCAAAGCCGCGGAGCAGAGTGTGGAAGCTGTTCCCAGACTGTCCCGGTGCTCCGGGGCAGCTCCTTCCCTTTATTTTCACATGTGCACCCTCAGGAGATGCCAGCCCGGGGTGCTGCTTGCACAGCTCCAGCGCGAGGCTCGGACCGGGCCCCAGCTGCCCCTTCCCTGCGGATTGGAGGCGAGGGAGGAACTGGGGCACAGCTGGAATCCAGGGCTGGGCACAGCCCCAGTGCCCTGGGAGTGACGAGGCCGCCCCACAAACTCTGCCTTCAACTCACAGGGGCTGCCCTGGGTGCAGGGCTGAGGGGAAAAGGGGGAGCCTCGAGCGCCCCAGGAGCCGTGTGAGGCCGTCCCTGGACGCTGCCTTGTCCCTGTGGGGTGGGGAGCACCGGCATCCAGAGGACATCCCAGTACAAGGGAGGGGAGTGGCTGTCCCAAGCATCCTGCTCTTTGGGTGTGGAAGGCAGCCAGGACAGGAGGTGCAGGGTGCTCCTGACTCCAGGTGAGTGACTCCAGCACGGATCCAGCCCCGTGGTGAGCATGTGGACTGTCCAGGAGCAGGCCCCAAACTCTCTCCCACACCCAGGCCTCCAAGGAATGGGATGAGACGCCAGAGTCCGGACGGAATCGAGGAGATGGGGATAGGGGATGGAGCCAGTGGGGAGAAACAGTCCAGGCCCCCACACTGCCCCACTTCAATTCTCCTTCGTGTCCTTGTTCTTGTTCTGAATCTTCTGGTGGACGACGCGGAGGGTGGTGAAGAAGTTGCCCAGGAAGAGGATGAAGAAGGGGAGGCCGCACATGAGGACCTGTGGGAGGACAGGCAGGAGTCAGCAGGAGGGACCTGCCTGGGGCTCCCCCTCCCAGGGCATTCCCAGGAGCCTCCTTACCTGCCACTCCTTGCACTCGGGGTGCTGGAGCATGCGGAAGAGGGTGATGGCGTTGTAGAGCTGCCAGAACTGCAGGAGAGAGGGGATTTGGGGGAGTTGCTGCTTTCAGAGGCTCAATCCCGGGCTGACACCCACCCAGCTGCTACCCCTGGGTATAAACCCCACATTGACCTCCTGTGAGGGCAGTGAAACCCCACCTAGCTCAGGGCCAGAGGGTCCCAGAGGACCCCAGCCAGGACATCCCCTCTGTTTCAGGCCAGCTGGAGCCCAAGGGCCACGAGGAAGCCTCAGACCAGCCTTTGGCCATCGGCCTCAACCATCTGACCGAAGAAGGACTCGACCCTGTGCAGCAGCAGCTCAAAGCTGGAGCTCAGAAGGGCTTTGGAAAGGCCTTGGAAGGGTTAGTGCAGCCCCTCTGCACCTGAGCACTCGTCAGGACCACCCCAGCTCCTCCCCACCTCACCTCCCCAGCTGTGGGGGTGGTGGGTGCCTGGGAGGGAAAGGCTCAGCATTTGCTGGAAGCGCTTCCCTGCCCCAGCATCTCGTATCACATGGCTGTGGCAGCCTGTGGGGCCTGTGCCCCGTCCAGGCCACCGAGCACAGCTGGGATGTGGCACATCCCGCTCCCACCCGAGGCTCTGGCATCTTGCAAGGACTGGTGCAGCCTCACCTGCCCGAAGAAGAGGAAGGGAAGCAGGAACGTGAGGCCTCTCCACATCCAGGACTGGAAGCCCTCTGCAAAGGATGAAGGTTTTTGTGAGGACCCAGAACGAGAGGGGATGGAGCCCAGCTCCTCCAGACGTGGGCAGGGAGGCTCAGTGCCCACGCCGTGCCTGGCTGGGAAGTTCCTGCCATTCCAGCCTCACTGTGGGCACTGGCAGGGGGGACAGAGGCAGGGACTCCTCATCCACCACAGGGCTCTGGGCTCCAGTGGAGCTGGCCCTCAGCTCCTGCCCTCGGTGCCACAGGGGCCGGGGAGGTGACAGCCCTCAGTGCGTGGGGTGTTGGAGGGATGTTTCATGTCTGAAGGAGCTTCCTGGGGAAACCTTGGATGCCCAGAACCACATCCACAGCCATCTCACATCCTGAGGGAGCCAGCTGTGGGCTGGTGGTGCCAGAAGAGCAGGAGGAGGGGGACAATCAGCCTGTGGGGTGGTGCTGCCCATGGGAGACGCTGCTCTGGGAGCTCTGGTTTGACTTGCAGCCTTTACTGTTCCTGCCACTGATAAAAGTGACCCCAAACCAAAGTGTCACCATTTCCTTTAGTGGAACCCACAGCTCCCAGTGAGCTGAGCACCAGCCTGAGCTGGGATGAGTCTGCTGGCAGCCTAAGACCACCAGCAAGGAGCCATCCCACTTACCCACGGTCAGATCCATGTTGTGCCTCTCCCCCAGCGCTCGCAGCCGGTACAAGCACCCGCTCTGGTAGTAATACTGCAGGAACTGCACAAAGCCTGCAAGGAGAGCACGGCTGCCGTCAGCAGCTGCCCAGGGATCGCCTTCCAGCCTCAGCATCACCCCACAAAGGCCACCCGAGGCCAAGGGAACCGCCAGGTGAGCTGAGGGCTGTGAGCAGCTGCAGCCAGGTCTCCACGTGCTGCAGAGCTCTGCAGGCACTCTCAGCACCTGGGGCTCAGTCGTGGTCCCAGCACAGGCGGCAGCACTTACTCTGGTACATGGAGAAGGAGAGAAACTGGTTCCTGAACATCTGGTACATGAGCCCATCTGGCCTGTGGAGAGACGGTGCTGGCTGGGGGACGTGGGGCTGGGAGGGGACAGCCAGCCCTGCCTGTCCCACAGCTCCTGTGGCCCCTTGGCCAGAGCTGCCCACAGCCCAGGCAGCCCCCCACGGGACAGGAGACACAGACTTACCACGTCAGCATGACACCTGAGAGGAAAGTGGAGATGTAGTGATGGAAAACCCACCAGCCTTTGATCCTGGAGGGCGGACACAGAGAAACGGTGTCAGGCCTGGAGCGTGAATCCAGAGCCAAAGGCACCCCAGGAGAGCGGAGCAGCCCAGCCCCAGCCACCCCACAGCTCCCAGGGCTGGTTAGGAAATGGAGCAGGACCCAGGGCCTCGGGGCTGGGCAGCACCAGGGCCCTTCCAGCTCCACCTTCCCGCGCCGCCTCCGCACGGGAGGTTCCTCCCGGCCCGCTCCTGCAGCTCCCAGCAGGGTTTGCCACACACCCTGAGTAGGAGGGAGCTGCTCCCCTGTGACGGCTCCCAGCTCCCCCAGCCCTGCAGGGAAGGCCCAGCCCCCTGCACGCCCCTCCCCGGGCCCAGGGGACTCACTTGGAGCCGTTGTTGATCAAGATGCTCTCGCGGATGGTGAGGGTGCAGTAGTACCACACCAGGAGGAAGTTAAAGACGGCGTCTGTCACCCTGAGTCACACAGAGCGGGGTGTAAAGGCACGTGCTGGGGACACAGGCACTGTGACAGCCCGTGGGACACCCACCCCAAGGGCAGGGACCTGCTCCCCACCACCCACCACGGCCACGGCAGCCACAAAGGCCACCCCACCTTCAGGGCAGTGTCCAGATGCTTTACCAGGACCTCCTGTTCAGCTCTGGACATTCCAGGATGGGAGAAAAGGACAAGGAGGCTCTGGGAGGAGACCTCTGCCCAGCACCAAGCCAGACTCACCTGGAGTTGAGGAGGAACCGACAGGAGAAGGAGACAATGAGTAGGATGATGGTGAGGTAGAGCTTGAACTTCTCGTACTCATCTTTATATGCAAACCTGCAGGGAAGCACAAGGACAGCCCTGGAGCAAGGGGGCTGCTGGAAGTTTGTGTCCTCCCACCCCACCTGGCTGGATAGAAGTGACGTTCAGTGGAGAACCTCTGGGATACACTCGGGAAAAACCTTGCCTTGGGGGCATTTCTGAGAGCAGCTTGATGCTGCTTCCACACAGCTGGGACACCTTTGAGCACCTCAAACCACCCCAGCCTGGTGGGTGGCCCTGGTGGGGAAGCTGGGCAGACTGGGATCTGCACAGGTCTCCAAGGGGAGGATTGGGAACAGAGGGGACACAGGCTCCTTGCTGGGCACCTCTGCCATGGGGACAGCTCTTGTGGGCCAAACCCAACTTTTGGTGTTTCCCCAAGGGAAGAAGAGGGGGCTATCCACTGTCTGTCTGTCCTGGAAGTCCCTAACACGGTGGAAACATGGACACAGCTCAGGTGAAGGATCCCATTAACTTGTCAGAGCTAATGGTCCATCCCAGCCCAGCGGCAGGAATGTGAGGGGGAACCAAAGATTTGGCTGATTCTTGGGAAATGATGCAGAAAACAGCTCGGGAAGGAAATCTACACCAGATGAGCCAAGCCAGCCCCGTGTCTGCCCGGGAGGAGCCGTTGTTCCTGGTGCCAAGGGGATCCCAAGCCAGGAAAATCAGAGGTGCAGCCGTACTTGGCCTGTTTGCTGAGCAGTGTCACGTTCACGTTGCCGAGCACCAGACTCAGGTACAACCTGGGGAGAGAGCAGAGCCTTAGGACGGGGACCTGCCTGTGGAGCTGTCCCATCCTGTGCCACCAGAGGGGCCAGGGATGAGCCCCCAGGTGGTTCCACTCAGAGCTGCCAGGCACAAAGCCTCTGGAATCCCCTCCCACGGGCAGGGGGAGCACACACCCCACCTCCCACAGGAACTGGGGTGTTCGCCGGGGCTTCCCCTTGGGCACAACCACTGTCCAAGGCTCGGTGAAGGCCCTGAGCAGGCAGAGGAGCGAGGGGCACGAGGGCAGCACTGCTGGCTCCTGCCCAGGCGTCCTTGGGGAGCCCAAGGGGAGCAGCACAGCTGTGACACCGCCAGGAGCAGGGTGACAGCTCTGGGGTCTGTGCCCGCGGCGTTACAGCCACAGGGATGTGGAGGGTGGCCCTGGTGTCCCAGCTGGAGCTGAGGTGCCTCTCACCCGTTCTTCTTTGGCAGATAGGCCTCCATCTCAAAGAACACGTTCTGCCTCTCTTTAATCAGGCTCTGGGTCTCTTGGATGGACGTTTCCTGCTCGGGAGTCGCTTGGGCTTTGCATCTGGGGAGGAAGCACAGGCACTGGCATCAGGAGAGCCTCTGTAACGTGATCAGCACGTGCTGGCGCTCCACAGGAGACTGGCTCGGGCAAGGACACCCCAAGGACACGGAGGGTGGACGGGAGGCAAGTCCACAACTCCATCTGCAGGGCGAGCTCCCCTGTCAGGCTGGGATGGTGCTCCAGAGAAGGGAGCAAAGTGAGGCCAGAGGGGTCTCTCACCCTCAGGAAGGATGGGGAGAACTTTGTGCAGGAGGGGAGCACTTCATGGTACCTGAAAGCCCTTGCAAGCTCTGAACTGCAAATGGGGCACAAATCAGGGCAGAGGAAAGCGGGGCTGGGGGAGATCAGCCTCCCCACAGCACTCGGCCGCAGAGGTTTGCATTTGAGACACGAGGTGAGCTCAGCAGCCCCGTCCTTGCTGCTCTCCCCTCCTGTGCTGTCACAGAGCACTGACTCACTTTTTGAGGGAGAGCGACAGCTCCTTCAGCCGCTTCTTCTGCCGGGCGATGGAGCTGGAGATCCCATCCTGGAGCTTGGTCAGCTCCTCGAGCTTCTGCTTGTACAGCCTGTGGTTGTCCTGGGAAGGAGACACCAGCACGCATCAGAGCTGCCTGCCCACACACCCCTGTCTTTGGGCCCTCTATGATGTTTCTGTTAAAAAAAAGTCCTTAATTTCACCTGTGCAGCTGCTGGGTGAGAGGAGGGGTGGCTGCAGAAGGCCAGGTGTGTTTGGGGACGGCCTGCAGCCAGCCCTGCTGCCATGGGGATGCCCATCCCCAATCCCAAGCAGGCTATCCACAGGATGTTCCCATGTTCGGGACACCAGTGACTGCACACAGCAGACTCAGGAAAGATTTGGGAATAAACATTGTCTGGGCCAGGGTACAACTGTGGGAAGAGCAGTGGCTTTGAGTGCTGGGACAGGACAAGCAGCTCTTTGTGCCTCCAGGTCTCCCAGACCCAACTTGTGGCTTTTGGGCTCCACCTGAGCACCCCGGGAAGCTGGAAGGAGCCTGTCAATGAGCCGGACAAAGAGGACGGGCTCCCAGCAGGGCTGCAGCCAAGTGCCCGGTAACCCAACCGCACCTGGATAAGGCTGGATGCATTTCTCCTCTATATTTAGTAAGGAAAGGGGAGAGCTGCTGGATCAACGCTGCTGCTTGTCCAGGTCAGCTGGAAAACAGCCTCACCTCGGCCACAGCAGCCTGGACGCCACCTCCAGCAGGGAATTACACGCTGCTCACAACAACCCTTGGACTAGACCTTGGCACGCACAAGTTTTAACCTCTGTAGCTCTTATCGACCACTTGATCACCAGATCTTAAAAGTTGTTCCCAAAGGAGAAAGGTGAAACCGAGAGCAGAGGAGGGACCTTCTCCCTCTGGTGACAAGCAGCGGCAAGGAGGGAATGAATCCCAGATAGTCCCAGCTCTACAGCAGTGATTTATGTCCCTGATTTATCCCGGGACGTTCCCTGCTTGACCATCGAGCTTTCCTGCTGCCATCTGGAGTCACCTCCTTCTGGCTCTGGAGTTAACTGCGAGCAAGTGGCTTTTGTGACAAGTCCTTCAGCCGTGCCAGCATCCGAGCTCCACGCTCGGAGACAGCCTGGCTCAGGAGCCACCCCGGGAGAGGCTTTCAAAGGGAAGAGCCGGCGCTGCACGGCTGCACACAGGGCTCCAAGTGGGCGACCCGGGACATCCACGCAACCCTTATGGAGCAAGAGGTTTCTCAAAGCCTCCCTTGCCCCAGATCTGGGCACAGCAGCGACGTGTCCGCAACAACATCCGCTTCGCCCCGCTCCCGGGGGGGAAGGAGGGGGAAAGGGAACGGGTGCAGCTGCAGCCGAGTGACCCGAGCGGCAGCAGGAGATGGTTGGCCAACCTTTCCCTTGGGTGACCCTGTGTGAGCTGAACCCTGCCCACTCCTTCCCCGGCAGGCAGCGCCCTGGGGATTACACAAAGCAGATGGAAGCACCTCCGATACCAGTCACCTTCCTGGCACGGGGCCCCCGGCCAGCCCCGGCGGTGGCAGGGTATGGCAATCGGGACGCGGTGCCTGGCTGAAGCGTGCCTGGATTCCGGGAGACCTCGGCTCCGCTGGCCGGTTCCCCTGCGGGGCTGGCTGGCTCCGGGCTTGCCCCGAGCCGGGCTGAGAGGAGCGATAAGGAGCGAAACGGCATCTGCGCACCTCGTCCGGCCGTGCCGCGCCAGGCAGTGCCGCTCCCCGCTCCCAGCTGGAAAACCGGGAGATCTGAGGTCTCCACGCCACGTCCACGGCGGGCTGGGGCATCACACCGGGGTACCCCGCTCCGAGCGAGCCCCGTGCCCCGGCACAGCCTGGCACCCCCGCCCTGCTCCGAAACGCTTTGTCCCAAGGCACAAGGCTCGTACCCGAGGGCCGGGACACGGGGGGAAAGCACCCGGACTCCAGAGGGGAGAGCCCGGCTGCCCGCGGTTCCCGCTGGGGATGCTGCGGGGGATCCCCCACCTCGGTGCCGGTAACCCCGCTCGGCCGGAGCGCTCCCTCGGCCCCTGCCCGGGGGCGTCCCGGGCCCGGTGGTACCTGGATGCGCTGGTAGCCGTCCTGCAGCTCCTCCCACTCGCGCAGGCACTCGGCGAGCGAGGCGCCCCAGGCCATGGCGGCGATGGCGGCGACGGCGAGCGGCCCGGCCCGGCCCGCGGCGACGGGCGGCGCTGGGGCCACGCCCCCTTCCGGACACGCC
>VZTD01003252.1:0-54743 GCA_013397725.1 Rhagologus leucostigma
GCAGAACCTGAGTCCAGCCTCTCTTGCTGTCCTTCAGGGCCAGAGAAAGGTTGATCGGCATCTCTCAGTTCGTCCTCTCCTGGTTGTTCTCCAACGGGTCCTCCTGTGTATCCTGGTCTGAGCAGCCCCTTGTGATGTTTCAACAGCTGTAGGAACCCCTGCCTTGCTCTCTGTAGTATTTTAAAATTTCACTGAATATTCTGACTTGGAAGGGACCCACAATGATCACTGAGTCCAGCCCCTGGCCGTGCGAGGGGACAGGACACCCCAACAATCCCGCCCTGTGCATGAGATCGTCGTCCTTGGGGCTATGTCCATTCCCAAGGGAGTCTGTTTAGTGCCCCACCACCCTCTGGGAGAAAAACCTTTTCCTGATATCCACCCTAACCCTCCCCTGACACAGCTCCAGCCCTTCCCTCAGGTCTTGTCCCTGGTCACACAGAGCGGAGATCAGGGCCTGCCCCTCCTCTTCCCCTGTGAGGAAGCTGCAGAACTGCTGTGAGCTCTGACCTCAGTCTCCGCTTCTCCAGCTGAGCAGACCAAGTGCCCTCAGCTGCTCCTCGTGTGGCTTCCCCTCTAGGCCCCTCACCATCTCTAAAACCCTACTTCGGACACTTTCTAACAGCTTTAGATCTTTCTTATATTGTGGCACCCAAAACCACACACAATATTCAAGGTTTGGCTGCCCTAGCCCAGAGCAGAGCAGGAAAATCCCTCCCTGGCCTGGCCAGCGATGCTGGGCCTGGTGCCCCCAGGACAGGGATGTCCCTCCTGGCTCCAGGCCACTGGTGACTCATGTCCAACTGGCCATCAAGCAGGACCCCCAGGACTCCTTCCACAGCACTGCTCTCCAGCCTCTCATTCCCCAGTCTGTCCATACATCCAGGGCTGTCCCATCCCAGGTGCAGAATCCAGCCCTTGTCTTTGTTAAACTTCACACAGTCACTGATTGCCCAGCCCTGTCATTTGTCCAGGGCTCTCTGCAGAGCCTTTCTGCCTTCCAGGGAGTCATCAGCTCTCCCCAGTTTTGCATCATCTGCAAGCTTACTTAGTATTCCTTCCAATCCTGCATTCAAGCTGTTTATGAGGATTTTTAAGAGAACTGGGCCTAAGATGGCGCCCTGTGGAACCCCACAAGTGACAGGCCACCAGTCTGATGTCACCCCAGTTACTGTCACACTTTGTGCTTGACTGTGAACAAGTTGCTCACCCATCACATGATGTGTTTATCCAGCTGTGGGCTGCACACTGAGATAGATGATATCCAAAGCTTTACTGACATCCAAAAAGATTACATCTACTGACATTTCTTGATCAGCTGGGTGGGTTACCTTAGCATGAAAAGAAGTTAGTTTTGATAAGCAGGACTTTCCTCTCATAAAGCTGTGCTGGCTGTGACCAGTGACTGTGTTGTCCTTCAGGTGTTTTTCAATACTTCCCAGAATAATCATCATCATTTCCATAATTTTACCAGGCACTGGAGTGGGACTGATAGGCCTGTAGCTTCCAGGGTTATCCTTCTTGCCCTCTTTGAAAACTGGGACCCCTCCAAATTCCCAAGACTGTTCAAAAAACATCAAGAGATGCCTCGTGATTACATCAGCCAGCTCTTTATATATTCTCAGAATAATCCCATAACACCCCATAGATTTATAGGCATCCAGCTGGGGCAGCAGATCCCTCACAGCTTCAAGGTTAACTCAGAGTTTATCATTCTCAAAGTCACAATCCTCTAGCTCAGGGTGCTGGGACCTCCTTAGTCCATCACCAGTGTTGAAGACAGAGGCAAAGAAAGCATTAAACATCTCTACCTTCTCCATGGCCCTGTTTGTGAGGTGACCATCCTCATCCTGTAATGGGCTGATGTCATTTCAGCACTGCCTTTTGCCATTAATGTATTTTAAAAACCCTCTTTTTATTGTCCCCCACATTTCTGGTGGCTTCAATTGCAATGGAGCTTTGGCCACATGAATTCTCCCCCTACAGTGGTGAGCAGCATCTCCATATTCTTTCCACATCACCTGACCTTGCTTCCACTAGGCATACACCTTCCTTTTTCACCTTATCTCCAAAAGACAATTCTTGTTCAGCCAAGGTAGCCTTCCACCTCATCTGCTTGACTTCCAATTTTTAGGAATTGCCTGCTCCTATGCCCTCAGGAGCTGATGCTTAAAAAGTGACCAGCACTGATGGACCCAGGACCTTCAAAAGCATTTTCCCAGGGGACTTTATTTACTGGTTCCCTGAGCAGCCTGAAGTCTGCTCTTCCCATGTCCAAGGTTGAAGTTTTGCTGGCACTTTTCCTCCTGTCACCAGAGATTTTAAACTCGATGGCTTCATGGTCGCTGTGGCCAAGACAGCCACCAGTCTCGACTTAAGAGGATCACAAGATCCTCTCTGTTGACAAGGAACAAATCAAGGAGGGCATCTTTCTAGGTCAGCTCTCTTAGTACCTGTACCATGAAGTTGTCATCCAGGTGTTTCAGGAATACAGAGGGAGTATATGAAAATTGTGTTAAGAAACAAAACATTTTAAGGCCTGCTATGGATCTGATGACCACTTCCCTATCTGAATATGTTCTCTGTGTGTCCAGGTCATTGTATTGTAATAATGCATTTGAAATTAACCTCTTATGAAATGAGGAGAGGAGACTAAAACATCCTGGGATTCTGCCTGTGCCAAATCAAAGCTTCTGTCTGGAAGGTAAAGTAAACAATGTGTGGTTATTGCTCTTCTAGATATGCAGTGACTAACAAATAAGAGAAGTATGTATATCAGTTTTAATACAACCTTTTCCTAAATACCATTATTTGCTGAAAAGTACAGTGCTACCATGCACGACGGAGGACTGATGTAAGTTAGACGTAAATTTAATGTGAGCAGGAGTATGTTTCATGGTTTCTCAGACAGTGTCACAGCACACTACTGATTAAACACTCCATTGCAGACCGAAAGAGAGGGAGTCATCAATTTTTACTTGAAATGAGTTGTATAAAACAACATATTAACTTTGCTGTCTGGTCCTGTCCACCCCCCATCCATTCCTCCTCTTCACCACTCCTCCTTTCCCCTGATTTAAAAAGAAATGTTTGCTGCTCACTCCACTAGTCTTCACTAGTGGTGCTGAGCAGTACTGGATATGCTGTTCCAATGTGGTGCCCATGGCGCCAGACAACCATCTGTAGCTCATACTCGTCTATCTTCACTGTTTCACGTGTGACTCTTTCTTCAGACAGCAGGAAAATGACTGTGTAAAGGGCAAATTCAAACTCCGGGCTGACACCAATAAAGGTGCTTCCAATTGGCTTGACCAAGCCCTTCCAGCTGAACTGGATGCTCAAAACTTGGTCATCTTTGTCAGGCTGAAAGCGTAAATGAAACAACAGAATAATCTCCAACACAGCTGTGACTGGACAGATAGAAATTCTGATTCCAGATTTTTGAGAGCTTTGTAAGATTCAGTCATCCTTTGTGTGTCTGGGTGCTGTAGCTGGAGCACAGTCTTTTCCCTGACCTCTGGAGCATACATGACCATTTATCCCAACTAAGCCTCAGCAGTGTTGCAATTCTGTAAACATCAGCATTACTTTTTAGAATAGTTTTTGCAAGAAAAAGAAGCTGGAAGGCATGTTAGTATTCATTCTGCTTATATACAGTTACATACTGTATGTACTTACTACTGTTCAAAACACTGAGCCTGTGATTGCATCATTACACCTGTTTCATTACAACTTTTATCTCTGGATCCATTTGTCTTACTTGCAAAGGCCCCCAAAGGCTTGTTCTTACTCTGGTTTTGTTCTTTCGAGCCACGTATCCCTTGTAATCAATCTGGTTGCGCTTTTCCTGAAGGTAAAATTGCACCCAGTTGTGCAAACCTAAGATCTCTTTACCACGCCTTGTTTCTCCAACAAAAACATGTTCAAAACCACAAGAATCAGGTCTGTAATGAAGAAGAAAAAAAGAAAAAAAATATATAGGTCTTTGATATGTTTCATAGAGCCATAGAATGGTTTGGGTTGGAATGGATGTTAAAGCTCATCTCATTCCAACCTCCTGCCATGGGCAGGGACACCTTCCACTATCCCAGGTTGCTCAGAGCCCCATCCGACCTAGCCTTGGACACTTCCAGGGATGGGGCAGCCACAGCTTCTCTGGGCACCCTGTGCCAGGGTCTCACCACCCTCACAGGGAAGAATTTCTTCCTCATATCCAATCTAAACCCACTCTCTGTCAGTCTGAAGCATTCTTCCAGTTCTATGCGTAACAGATGGCACTCAGGCTTACATGTACCTAAATCAGAATAGCACAGAGATTTTCAGTGCCCATACCCATCAAACATACCTGTCTCCCTCTTTCCTGGCATAGAGCTGGAACCAGATGTCATAAAGCTGATGCTTGAAATCAGCAAGGTTTGGCTTTGCTAGGTTTTTTTTCAGCAGATAGTCATGAGCTAGCTGAAGGATAGAAAACCAAGATACATACACAGTTTACTTTTTAATTCAGTGTTTTCAGTGACAAAAAAGATCTGCGTTACTCACTCTCATGACTTCTGTCGCTAAGATCGCATCAAGGAAACAATTGTTTTCAACTATTTCTTCTGGAGTCACTACTTCTGCTACACCAGTTGATGTCTCGTAGTTGTCCAATAAGGAAATAAAGGCTGCAGAAAAAGAGAAACTTTCAGTCTGCTCATGTGCCTGATCCAGGCATTAGAGTGCCATCATAAAAAGTCACCATAGAATATGCCTTGAAAGCCCTTAGAGAAAGCCATTCCTTTATATGTCAGATTCCACTCTCAGGTACACTGTTAGGTGTAGGCCTCAAGGTGACTCAAGGCCAGATCACTGCTGTACTTTTTAAAGATCTTTTTAAAGATAAACAGCTAGTGAGCTTCTTTATGGAGCCGAGTGCTGAAGTAATAACGACCTTCTACCAAAACAAATCATATCTGACCACCACAATTACAGACACAGGTTTAGGACCTTGAGCTATGCTGCCACAAGGCTTTGTGGGCATTATTTCAGTACAGGAATAATAGAGCATAAAATATGAGATGTCTTGAGCTTGAGAAAAATTAGGGAAGGAAACATACATTCATAGACTTGGCTGAAGTATAACCCCCAACAGAAATGCAAGAACTAGCTGTGGGTCTAGTACTATCTAGAAGGGCTTGGAAGCTGTGAGTAAAGGAGTAAAGATGAATTTGGTGTCTTTTTCAATACATAGAATCATAGAATACTTTGGGTTGGAAGAGACCTTAAAGATCAACCAGTTCAAACTCCCTGCCATGGGCAGGGACACCTTCCACTATCCCAGACTGCTCAGAGCCCCATCCAGCCTGGCCTTGGACACTGCCAGGGATGGGGCAGCCACAGCTTCTCTGGACATACTGTTCACTACTGTGTCTCAACAACCCTCACAGGAAAGAATTTCTTTCTAAATTCTAATCTTAACCTACTTTCTGTCAGTGTGAAGCCATTCCCCCTCGTCCTGTCATGGTTGTAAAGAGTCTCTCTGCATCATTCCTGTACGCTCCCTTCAGGCACTGCAAGGCCACAGTGAGGTCACCCCAAAGCCTTCTCTTCTCCAGGCTGAACAATCCCAGTTCCCTCAGCCTTTCCTCACGGCAGAGCTGCTCCATCCCTCTGATCCCCTTGGTGTCCCTGCTCTGGACTGGCTCCAGCAGCTCCCTGTCCTTCCTGTGCTGGGCCCAGGGCTGGATGCAGCCTGCAGGGGGGCTCAGCAGAGCGGGGCAGAGGGGCAGAATCCCCCCCTCCCCTGCTGCCCTGGGGCTCTGGGCTCAGCCCAGCACAGGGGGGTTCTGGGTCCCAGCGCACACGGCCGGGGCAGGGCCGGCTCTCACCCACAGCACCCCCAAGTCCTTCTGCCAGGGCTGCTCCATCTGCTCATCCCCAGCCTGGACTGATCCCAGGGGTTGTCCTGACCCTGGTGCAGCACCAGCACTTGGTCTTGCTAAACCCCATGAGATTCCCTTGGGCACTTCTCGAGCTTGTGGTAAGTGTCTCATTCCTTTTACTTTGTAGTGGAAGAGCCAGAGAATTCATATTTTGCCTAAGGCACAAAAGGATGTTCCTCCTGAGGCTCAGGTCCAGGTACCCTCCATGCAACTGTTACGAAACTCCCTTCAAATGACCTGCAGCCTGATGATCCTCACCACCATCTAAAGTATATACAATGTTATATTTTAGGCAAACACATCAAAACCGGCACAGATTTTTTATATCACATCCACCATTAACAAAAGAACAGGTCTCACTTGTAAAAGTTTTTATGCTCTTCAGGCATTCTTCATTTACGTTGTGAAACAGATGTCTGGCTGCGTTGTCCTGGACAGCACTGTCACCTGGCTGTGCTGGACCCGCTTTCCCCTAGGAAAAACACCAGAGGAAAACAATGTAAAGAGTAAGATGTCCTTAGAGGAGACAGTGCCTGCCTTCGTAATAATCAAACCAAACCCCATCATGCTATCAGGATTCTTTGCTAGGAATTGTTTTCCTATGAAACAAGAGAAGACATTACAGAACTGCCAGCATAAAGAAAAAAGACAATCTCTGACACTGTAAGAGCCTGAAATTTCTCTGTTGACACAGAGATGATTGCGATGACCCATGATAGTTCACTTCTGCTCAGTAACCACCTGTGCTGTTATACATCACAAATGGTAAACAGAAGTAATGTAGAGCAAGGGCTCCCTCCCACCACAAATAAATTAAAAGGAGATTTGGGTACCTTGTGTCTCTGCAGTTGTAAGGAGGCTTTCCTGATAGTTTTCAAATTTCTATTTCATAAAGGGCATGCTCAAGGAAAGAAGATAGAAGATGAGTAGCAGCTTGTTAGCATGAGCAAGGGGTACCTAAAGCCTTGTTCTGACAAATGGTGAAACCATATGGGAGAAGTTTTTCCCACGTGTATTTTGGCTTGAGGTAGGTACCACTATTTCAAGTTTATCAGCAACAGAAAATTATCTGTTATAATATGAAGCAACATTGGAATAAAGTGTTTGAGTAACATCAGAATAAAGTGAGTTCTTGTGTGAGTACAAAACTGGATTGTGAATATTCTGGCCTGTTGCAATTTGTGGCCAAAACAAATGGTCATGTTTGCACTGCACTGAGCTAGCAAGGAGTGAAACGGCTGCTTATCAAATCTCTCACTCCCCCCTCACACTTCCCAGGGACTGGAAGCAACAGTCCTGAAATCTTCTTCACCCACCCCTTTGTGCTGTTCCCTGTTCTCCCAGAGAAACCCAGGAATTTCTCAAATTCCTCCCTTATTCCCCTAAGAATGACTTGGGACCTATCTCCCTTTCTCTCTTGCTGCAAGTCACCCAGAACACACACACAAGCTGTCATTCACACACTGAAACACCCAGGGTGGAGCAGGACATCTCTAGTGCTGCTCAAAGTGTGGTTAACACTGAATTCAGACTCTGTTTCTCAGGGGGTCATCTTGTTGGGTCTTGAAAACCTCCAGAGATGGGGATTTCACATGGGGATTTCTCTAGGCATCCTGTTCCTTTCGTCATTGTTGAATTTCATGATGTTCTTTCCTTAGCCTGTTCCTCCGGCCTGCCTATGTCCAGTGGAAGAGAAGCCGTGCACCTGAGCATACCAACTTCCTCACCACAGTTTGCTGTTATCTGCAAAACTGGAAAGGTTGCACGCTAGTTCCTCCTCCAGCTCACAGATAGAGAGATGAAAGATTACAGGACCCAAGACAGACACCCGAGAGACTCCACTTGTAACCAAAGTCCAGGTAAGCGTGAAGCATTTGTGTTCTCTGTACTTTTCCCTTTCCTAAGGGATGCTTTCCTCACCGGACACAACAAAGGACACGCAACTCTTAGCAAAAGACACTTTTGCAGGCACTTTTCCTGCAGCACCACACTGCCCTTAATCCTGACTTGGCAATTGGTTACCTGCACATCAATTGTGTAGTCTTTCCCAGGCCTAAGGCGGTGAACATCTGCATCCCACATCTCATTGAAAAGCTTAGAAAGTTCACGATTTAAGGCCTTCCTGTCAAGAAATAGAGAGGAATATATGTGTTAAAAAAAGGCACGTGCTGTTATTTCTGCAAGTATGGATGCTGAAAAAGCTTCAGCAGAGAATTTCTTTAGCTCTCTGCAGCACTTTTGTGAAAGTTCTGTCTTTCCCATGCAAGTAACTCAAAACCATGTTACTGTTTCATAAACTTCTTGCAGCTGCAGGTTGTTTTGCAGAATTGTTATGGTTCTAACTAGAATTGTTATGGTTCTAACTAGAAAAACATCCAGAGACGGGTGTCTTAGAACTTGACCAATCCCCTTAAGGGGTGGATGGCAAAAACCAATTACCTTATGCCATTTCATACACTTTTGCGAACTAACATATAAAAAGCCTTCTGAGAAATCACTGGGGGGGGGGGCTTTTGCCTTGTTTCCTTGTAACCCTGCACCTGGACTCTGTGTTGTTTGTCTACTCGTCCGCGGGGAAAACAGCGACACGCAAGTCACTTCTAGAGTCTTCTAATGCCACTCCATGTTCTGGATATCAGCTTGTCATCAAGTTTCTCTTCCTCCCCACACCTTCCTGTCAATGCTGCTGGAAAAACCACAACGCTTATGGTCCACATTCCTTTTTAAAGAATGCAGGTAACCTGTAAGGAAACCTGAGCCTTCCCTAAGGTTATGTCAATCTATTTCAACAAAGTTCTTGTTGATAAGTCTTCCTGCGGCTTTCCACGCAATGAAACAAAAAGGAAGATGGTGCTGTTTCATTCTTGAGGATTCTGTGCACAAACCAGAGGCAAGCAAGAGATTGTTACTAGCATGCAGCAACACTGCCAACAGAACAGGAAGCAAAGAATTCTCTCTATGACGCCTTTCTAGCAGCAATCTTATAAACTCTTCCTACCCTTTTTCCTTCAAGCAAGATTCCACACAGAATGTTTTCCTTTGCCATGTGATTATCCCAGCATAAAGGTAGTGGTGACAAAGGGTGAGTAAGGCTCTAAACACCGGGTCTACATACAATAAAAATCCCTCATGCACGGATCTCTGATGCACATACAGACCTACCCAAGCTTCTCCTTCCCTTATTTTTAATGGAGTCTTGTCCTGCAAAATAGTGTTCAGTTTTCGTCTATCAACAAGATTTAGGAAGGGTTGTGTGTTGGTTTTGCATGGCCTGGTTTTCGGTAGCGGGGGGCCACAGAGGTGGCTTCTGTGAGAAGCTGCTGGAAGCTTCCACCATGTCCAGCAGAGCCAATCACTGATGGCTCTGAGGATGGACATGCTGCTGGCCAAGGCTGGGCCAGTTAGAGATGGTGGTAACGCTTCTGTGATAACATATTTAAAAAGAAAATCAAAACAAAGTGGGCACATTTTTTTCCTAGCCAGAGAAGAGGAGGCGGTGAGAACATGTGAGGAAAACAACATGGAGATACCAAGGTCAGTGGAGAAGGAGGGGGAGGAGGTGCTCCAGGCACCGGAGCCGAGGTTCCTCTGCAGGCTGTGGTGAAGACCATGGTGAAGCAGGTTGTCCCCCTGCAGCCCATGGGTCCACGGGGGATGCAGAGATCCACCCGCAGCCCGTGGGGGAGGTGCCCACGCCGGAGTGGGTGGATGCCTGGAGGAGGCTGTGATCCAGTGGAAGACCCAGTGGAGAGAGAGGGCCCTGCTTTCAGGCTGGAGCAGCCTGTCCTTGGAGGACTGCACCCTGTGGAAAGAGAGACCCACGGTGCAGCAGTTTTGGGAGGACTGTCTGCCTGTGGGAGGGACTCACGCTGCAGCAGTTTTGGAGAACTGCTGCTCATGAGGTTTGGAGCCATGCTGGAGAAGTTTGCGGAGAACTGTCTCCTGTGGAAGGGACCCCACGGTCTCACAGGGGAAGGACTCCTCCCTGCGCAGCGCAAGAAGATCTAGGGTGACGAACTGACCAAAACCCCCACACTCTGTCTCCCTGCGCTGTCAGTGGGAAGGAGGGAGGGGTTGGGGGGAAAAAGATGTTATCAAGGGCTTATTTTACTTCTCATTTTCCTCCTCTGATTTTGTTAGTAATAAATTCACTTTGTACTTCTAAGTTGAACCTGTTTTGCCCTTGGAGTATTTTCTCCTGGTCCTTATCTCAACTCATGAACCCTTCCTTCATTTTTTTCCTCTCCTCTGCCCAGCTGTGGCAGGAGAGGGTGAGGGAGTGACTTTTGTGAGTGTCTGGTGTTTGGCCAGTGTCAAACCACGACAGGTTGTTATTGTGATGAAGCACGCAGAGGTAGCTCCACTTTCAAGTAAATTATGTCCACACTAAGAGGAGCTCAAGAAGACAGAGAGGAGAAAAAGAGAAGTGGATTCATCTTTAAATGACTGACAGTGCAATCAATCAGTTACAAACCAGCACATGAATCAAAGCCCAGAGAAGAACCGCTTGGTAATTTTGAATTCTCCTTGAAAAGAGATGTTTTCCAGAAAAGAAGAAAAATACAGAAATCTATCAACAATTGGCATTTCTTTCAAATAGCTCTTGAGGCAACTTGCCATGATTTTACCAACTAGTTCTCCCAGACTGAACCAAGGCACCTTGAAGCCCAGCTCTGAACCTCTGATTAGTGTTATGTTTTCTCCTTCTGTTCTGGCCAGGATGGAGATAACTCGCTGCATTCTCCTGCCAGTGGCAAATTCCATGCTCTCTAGCAGAAAGAGCAAACAAAGATTGTGGCACAGGCACAAGGGCAGGGCAGATAACCATAACCACTGCAGCTGCCACACCTCAGTCCACCTGTAACCGTGGATCTGAGCCGCTGTGTTCCTCAGCTACACTGGAGGCACTGACAGTCCATTTTCCCTCGGGTTCTCTGGTACTTTGGGATAGTTGTGGATGGGAAATCTACACGATCACTTGAATTTTTAACTGGGCTTGAACAGGTGTCAATACCTGAAAAAAGGGAAAGGGCTAAAATTTCTAGCGTATAGCAGCCAAAGGACATGTTCATTGCCAGGGTTGAACAGGAATGTGAAGGAAGATTTGTGCTTGGAACTTGCATGGGTCTCACAGTGGAGAAGAAGGAGGCTGTCACAGAGGAGCTTCATTCAGCCCCTGCCCAAACCCCAGGCTCTGCTTGTACAGTAAGTGGCACTTGTGGCATCACATTATCAACACTGGCTGGGCAGCCCAAACAAGGCCCCTGCTCAATGTCCCAGGAGCTGCCTCAGAAGCCACCAAGAGCAGCAGTTTTGTTTATTTCCAGCCACACTTCCATATTCTTTCCAGAGTCTTAAGAAGAGCAAGCCCTTCTCAAAAGACCTTACAAACCAACACCAAACAGAAAACTGCTCACCTCAGCAGCTCAGCTGAAGGCCCAAGGATAGGACTGGTGAGTTCACAGAACAGTACCGGAGATGTTTTTCAAACTTCAAGCCTTTACCTTGGACTGCTCTAATTTTATTGGATCACTTTTGTCCTGGATTCTGGACCTTCCTGCTGTCTGCTCCTCTGCATCAGCTTATCCCGTCTGTTTGAGAACCATCATATTATGTTTAATAGAGTTTTTACTTTGGAAGGAACTACTGGGGGTGGAGAGGAGTCTGCTGCCTGTTGAACATCCAAGGTATGTGGAACATTAGGGAGGGTGTCAGCTGGGTTTTACTGTAATATTTCATTCCACAGATACAGTATTTTATATACATATATTTTCGTATGTGTGTATTTTGGTGAAAGTCACCTACCTACGAGAGATCCGTCATCCCTTTAATACCCACTGCTTGTTCTCAGTCTGCTCTTGGCAGATTTGTCCTGTGTTTATAAAGCACTGTAGGGCTCTGTTTGACCTTTCCTCCTTTAGAAATATTATGGAATATCACATGAGCTCAAAGTGTCTACTCAGGAGAGGGTTACAGCAAGCATGTACCTACAGATTTCAATCCTCATTTTTGTTCAATAAATATACTTCTACTAAATGTATTCCTGCATTCAGGAAACTTGTCCCAAAACTGAAATCACTAAATTTTACAAAATAAAAGCCTTTACTCTCCTTTATCTCTGCTAGGTGCTACCACAATATCATCATGGACTTTTCCTCTCCTTTTTGTTGTCCCTTTAGTTTCCAAACAGAGAGAGCACCTGTTTCTGCTGTAACTGAAGATTAAAAAAATATACTCTTGCCAAAGCAAAAAACTTGTCTAGCAACATACACAGTCATCTTGTAAAAACTCTTTCTGGATGGTATTTCTTTAAAAGGGGCCATAAACTTAGCTTACACATACAAGGTGAGACAACTTCAATGAGAAGATGCCCAACACCTTCATGCAAATCCATGACACACCAGCATGTAGGTAAGGTTGTCCTGGAAAAGGGTATTGCATATTTACTCCCTGGTTTTCAACACAATGGCATGGGTGACTCAAACACAGAGATTTTTATCATCAATTCTCAATCTCCTCCCTATGGTGAAAGCTTTGAGTTGTTAAATTTATGCTGTCACTTAGAATTAATTATTTCTGTGCGAGAAGTCTGGCTAATTGGATTTTGTCCAGTTGGAGCCTTGCTTGGATGTGCTTATGTGAGCAAAGCACCACCCCAGTAACAACACTCAGTCTGCACTTTTAAGAGATGAGAAAACTTGGGAGAGGCTCTTTGCAATAGCAACTGATGCACCAGCAGTGTGGTTAGAGCAAAAGAATCTAACATCTTCATTTTATTCTTCATTCTACCCAAAACAACGCTCCAAGAAGAAGACTTTATTGCTATAAATCAGAAATGACCCAAGACATGAAGAGAATTAAAGGTCAGTGGCAAATAATGTGAGCAAGTCAACAGTGTCAGAGCAAGAAAAACATGTATTGCAAATGGGTCACATGAAGCCCTGCAAATGTTTGATTGACCACCTTCTCCAAAGTAAATTTACCTTCAGAAATCCTTTCAACAACATGCAATTTACACAGCCTTTAATCTTTACATAGAGAAGAAAAGGATTTGGAATACCTGACGAGCAGCTGTTTACAAGAAGTTTCCAATCATTTAAAAAACTTGGTTCCAATGTTGTGAAATAAATGCAACAGCTTTTATGGCTAACAGAAGATATTAACGATTCTTTAGATTTTCATCTTATGCCAGTGTCTATGTCTTCTACTTGAGTCCAGTGATTTTTCTTTTCATTTAAAGCTGGTATTTGAAATACCAAAGGATAAATAAGGCAGGTTTTGTACGTGGAAAGGAAAGGGCAATGTCAAGGAGCAAACATAAGAGGGGAACAATCTGTCAAGGTCCTGGGCAGGCAGCTGATATTTGAAGAACTGATTCTAAGTTACCAGCTCTGTTTAAGCACAATCTGATTTTAGCATTACCTTTATTTTAAGCTAATGGTTCAGTAGCCTCACCGATGTTTTACACTGCAGTGAATCAGTAAAACAGAATAAAAAGAGGAAGAGGGTTCTTGCTGTGCTGCATGTCATGTAATATTCACCTTTTTACAGACAAATACATCCCATCCCCACTACCCTTCCTGTTAGAGGAGAATTAGTACGATTGTCTCTTACCCACTTGCCATGCCAGGAAGAAGTTTTTCTCTTGGCAAATACTCTGAGCGGGGAGAAGGCAGCCAGAAGCTCAGCAATCCTCCCGTAGTCCAAGGCACGGAGCTGTGCTCCTCTTCCACTCCTCTTGCCCACTGAGGACTGTCACTCAGCCTGACAGCAAGGCACAGGAGAGGCAGGAGGTGCCAATTCCCACAAGAGTCGAAGGACGACACCACAACTCACGCCTCTCTCAGCGCAGGAACACTCACACCAGGAAGTCAGAGGCATCTGTAGCAAGCTGTTGCCTCACCTTATCTTGCATCTTGGATGATTTGCCAAACAGATTTTAAGGCTCTGGATGAAGTTTGAGCCCAGAAAAAAGCACTGCAAGTCAGAAAGCCTCATCATGGACGGGACATTTTAGTCTTGTTATTCTGTATCCAGTTATTATTTGACAGTAGAAGGGAAGATGATAATTAATCTGAGACCAAAAAAAAAATCAAAGGCAGGGAAGAAAAAAACGCCAACAAGTGCTTCTCTATTTACAGCTGAAACTGCTAAGTGTGATCTTGTGAATATTAGGAGGTGTTATAACAAGGAAACGTTTTTGAAAGGCAGAACTCTGCATGTGCCACTGGAAGCAAGTGATGGTAGGTGCTGGTAGGTGCAGGTACCCACTCCAGTGCCTGTCCTGGGAAGCTTGCATTCATTATGTGGCTAAATCAACCTTCAGATGGTTTAAAGTTTATTGTTGTTTGGTTGGTACTTGTAGCATTTTCTTCATAATAGTAATTAATTTCTGAAAAGCATAGCTTTAGGTCTAAATTATATATATAGAGAGAGAAGCCAGAATGGCTTGATGCTAGCTACCAGTCATACACATGGTTCTGCACCTCTGGTCCATGTACCCCTTCAAATAATCAATTTAGGGCCAAATAAAGCCCCTGGTAATGAAGAAGACACCTGAAATACAGAATTGCATAGGGAAAAAGACATGCAGCCCACTTAAAACACTTAAAAGTGAAGCTTCCTTTTGACACTGGTAGAGGAAATTCAAGTATCTCAAAATTGAATGTCCTCAATTTTAACAGAAATTTTCTTCACCATTTTTGATTAGTATTTATTGCAGTTCAGGGTAAACAAGGTAAATGACAAAAATCCAATGCCCTGGATTTGTCAACTGCCCCAGTTTATCAGCTGAATGCAGGAACTCTTCTTCTATGCCTTCTTTTAAAATACAAAAGCCAGTGGGCATATTCTGTCCATAAGAAAGTTGCAACTTCTTTTCTCACATTAGCAGAAAGAGCCCAGATGGGAGCCAAGGGAATTTTCACTTACAAGCAGCATCATCACTGGAGTCAGTGGTTTTAAGTTAATCTTTAAGAAAATTACAGCTCAGTGGCATCACCAGCAATTTCACAACCAACTGGGTACCTGAATCTCTTTTAAAACTTCTTGATTTGGACACTGAGCTAAGAAAAACGCAATGATCCTGAAGAGAGTGAAGGGGTGTCTTTGCCAACAGAAACGAAGCACTGATCAAAGGCAAATTAGATCAGCACAGAATCTGAGTCATTCCTGGGTCTAATGCAGAAACAAAGAGCGTGCAGAGAGCAGCCTTGGTATCTACATGGGTTGGCTTCCTCTGCAGCAGAGCCCAGCCAGTGCTTTGTCAAACCCACTGCACAGGCAGCGGACGTGGTTTTTGTGCAAGAGTTGAGGCCAGGCTGTCCCTGTGCTCTGTTCCTCTTTTTCTGTCACAAGGGAATGGGGAGAGTGCTTGGTGATGTCTCACTCACATGTGACCAGCACTTCCAAAGGAGCGGGGCAAGAAACTTGTGGAAGACGTTCTGCCAGACAAAACCACCACCTCAAGCATCAGATGATGACCTCTGCCAAGGTCAAGGATCAAGGAGATCCTGGGAATAAAACATGTTTCTAAAGCATGTAGGCATCTCTGCGCATTTCTGGCCTAAATATTTTGCTTTTCCAGCCAAGGTGGCCGACGGATAAGTGTTGCTTTGTCACCTCTAGTCTGGTGCCCACATTTCCCTGAGGGGAGAATGGGTTGATTCAGAGTTATTTTAAACCTTTTTGGTCGATCAAGGGAGGTGTGAGTGAGAACACTGAGTTTTACAGGCTTCCAGACCAAAGCAGCCAGGGCTCACACCTGCACAAAGGGCACGTTTCGGCTGGACAGGCTCACTCAGAGAAACAGAGTAAAAGCTGCTAGCTGGAACAAACACCCTGCAGATCTATAGCACGCTCAGTCCTTTCCCACGAAAAAGCAGAGCAGGTCTTTGGGTCACATTTTGCGTGTGGATGTAGGGAAGAGGGATGCTGGACATTCCCATGGGAGCTTTGGCTATTGCTGCCAAGTCCCCACAAGCTGATCCACATTAAAAACCAGTGGAGACACAGCTTGGGCTGGTCAGTTGGAACCCAGCCAGGTCAGAGCTCACTGAGAGCAGAGCACAGGGACACTGAGGTCTCCACCCTTCCTTAAATATTAATATTCAAGTTGGAGCCTCTCCTGTCAGATTGTTTCCCACCAAACTCCAGGATCCCTGTGCCTGTCTCAGTTATCTCCCTTTTCCTAAGCCTCATCCTCTCAGTCCTGGAGTCCTTCTCTCTAGCCAGTGGTGTTACAATTCCTCCACTTTACTGGGGAGTTTCTGGTGCAGCAGCTGTCATCCTGAAAGAGAAAACTATGAGGGTTACAGAGCCAGGTGTGTTGCTGTCATAGAAATGACAGGAATAAATAACTCCATCCCCGCAGCTAAATGTGTGCACCTGGACTGTGACACAACCTTCTTACCATTAGGCTGGTCTGTTAATAGTCTTTCACTTACCAGTGCTAATTCCCAGGTTTAGTAAGTAAATCATGACTGACTTACAGTATGTTCTCACAGCCAGATGAGCCAGCTGCACACTCAGCAAACCCCTCAAACTCAGCAAGAGGCTGAAAGAAAACATCAGCTTGGGCACACAGGGGGCTCAGTACCCCTGCGTTAGCTTAGGGGATAACGGAGGACTTTTTTTATTATGTTTATTTTTAGGACTGCCAAGCATACACCTTTCTTGATTTTTTAAGGAGAAACTGTCTAGGAATCACTGAAGACGTATTGTGAAGACATAGTATGTGAAGACATAATTGAAGAGCTTTGAAGTGTTTCACATTTAGCACAGACACAAAGATATGTTTGGTTATTAGTCGCTAATTTTCACACACTGGTGTAAACCAAAATTTTAGGGAGCCCGGCTGAAACATCCTATCTTGTCACACAGCTCAGTTCTGGTGCTTTTTGGATAAACATTGCCATTAATGAACCCTTAAGGCTCTGAGAACCGGGATTGTTGGGCCTGGAGAAGGCTTTGGGGTGACCTCACTGTGGCCTTGCAGTGCCTGAAGGGAGCCCACAGGAAAGATGGAGACTCTTGACAAGGGCCTGGAGTGACAGCACAAGGGGCAATGGCTTCACACTGACAGAGGGCAGGGATAGATTGGATATTGGGAAGAAATTGTTCCCTGTGAGGGTGGTGAGGCCCTGGCCCAGGTTGCCCAGAGAAGCTGTGGCTGCCCCATCCCTGAAGTGTCCAAGGCCAGGCTGGATGGGGCTCTGAGCAAGCTGGGATAGTGGAAGGTGTCCCCCCCTGCAGGGGTTGGCACTGGATGATCTTGAAAACCCCTTCAAACCCCAAGCAGTCCGTGATTATCTAGGCAGTTAATAAGGCGCACGAGGGCGCTCGGGGCGCGGTGCGGTCACACAGCGCGGGGTGCGCACTGACGGCTCTCGGACACCGCCGCCGCCATGGCGGGGCGGGGCGTAGCGTGACGTCACGGGGCGGGGCGTGGCCCGGCGCGCTGTGTGAGTGGATGAGGCGGAGCGGGACAGGCGCAGTTCAGCGCAGTGCGTGACGTCACGAGACGGGACGGGGCGGGCCGCCCAGCGCTGTGTGTGACGTGACGGGGCGGAGCGGGGCGGTGTCCGCGGTGTGTCGGGGCAGCGATGGGGGCACAGCTCAGCGCGGTGAGTGCCTGGGGGCGGCCGGGAGCGGGGGTCCCTTTCTGCCCACTCTCTGCTCCGCCCGCAGCTCCCCGGGGCGTGGCGGTGTCCCAGGGCGTCCCAGCGTGTCCCCGCTGCCTCCCGCCGCCCGGGGGACCGCGCGGTGCCGGTGCCGGGAGCCCCGCGGGTCCCCCCGCGGCGCGGCGGAGGCTCCGGGGCCGTCCCGCGGCTCCTGCGCACGGGCCGATGTTGGTGCCTGTGCCGGCTGCCTGGCCGGGGGTTTTGCCCTCCCAGCTCCGCGGATAACTGTTGTCGTTGTTGTTATTGTCGTTGTTGTTGCTGCTGTTGTTGGGGGCCCGCGCTGATGGCTCTGAACGCTTGTGGTGTTTTCCTTCGTCGGAATAATTTCAGACTGGAGGAGCGTAGGTTTAGAGTGGGTATGAGGAGGAAATTCTTCCCTGTGAGCGTGGTGAAGCTCTGGCACGGATTACCCCGAGTTGTGGCTGCCCCATCCCTGGCCAGGCCAGTGTCCAAGGCCAGGCTGGATGGGGCTCTGAGCAGCCTGAGACAGTGGGAGGTGTCCCTGCCCACGGTGTTGGAACGAGATGATCTTTAAGGTCGCTTCCAACCCAAACTATTCCACGATTCTATGATCATGCCTGCTGAGCAGTGGGTCTGCAGCGCTGTCACCTCTACCACGCACTGTTAGCCTCTTTTCTCAGCTGCCTGTTACGGTTCTTTGCTCCGGTGCCCAAACACTTCTGTGTCTGGGTTTGCGAGAGGAGCGGGATGGAGCTGGATTCAACACGTGCTCGTTTGGGTACAGCTGCTTATAAGGTGCAATGAACAGAGGAGATGAGGCTAAAGCTGCAGAAGTGAAGAAATCCGTTTATCCTCTCGTTGGTTCCTGAAACAGATGAGAACAATGTTTAGCTGAGATTACTTCAAAAACAGGGTTTTTGAAGCTGAGGGTATAAAGTTTCTCATGCCAAAGCAGGGTCTGGTTTGTGCGTTGGCAGGGCAGTGCTGGAGTATCGAGCCGTGAGCTTGTGTTTTTCACTCTGCTGTGCTCACCACGCCCCAGCAGTGCAGTCGCCATGGCTTTTCTCTTTGTTATCACACAGAGGCCTCTTTCCGTTAATAAAAATTCCTGCTCAGTTACTAATTCTGCCTTCTCTGTTCGCAAAGATTTGTGCAGCTGGAAATGATGAGTCACAAGGTTCCCATTTGGTGATTCCCAGGCCTTTTGGTCAGCCTGTTGCTCTCTGCAGCCGTAGACCTGATACTGTGCAGTTATCTTCATTAATATCTTGGTCTGCCCTGTGGTGAGGGTATATAGGCCACTTTTAACCCAGAGAATGCTTTTCTTAGCAAGCATGACTTTTTGTAATCATTCAGCCTTCAGTTCTTCCCCCTTTTTTCTGCCCACCTGGTGATAGATCTGAGTAAGGAACTAAAGTAGCTTTCTGAATTAGTGGGTGTGCTGTTTTTTTCCAGGCCAAATCCCATGAGACCTTTGCACTAATCGACCATGAACAACAAATTGCTTTCCGTGAGGTTAATGCTGTGTTAAAATTATTTGTCATTGCCTGTTCACAGCAGCACTATTTTTTGTTCATTTTAGATAGCCTCATTTGTAAACGAAACTGTTCTAACATATTAATGTCTCATTTGAAACACCTGCTGCAGAGTCAGCTTGCTATTGCCACCAGCCCTCACTCACATGTTAATTTCTCATTAAGGAGTTTATTTGCTGCTCTGTCACCTTGAAGAACTTCCCTCCCTCTCCCCTTTTTTGTGACTCAGTAACAAAAGTTCTTCCCAGAGCTGCAGTAATCTGGTGGATCTATGAGAGTTTAAGAATAATTTTCCTGTAAACTTCAGCTTCTTCAGAAACAACCTGCGTGGAGCTATTGCAGTATTCCCAAATAAAAGTGAAAAATGCAGCATGTGTGTGTGGCATGGTGTGCCCTCAGGCTGTACACAGTGATGATACATTTTAAACCTGTACAGCAGCATTTTAAGAAGAGAAAATTTATGCTGTCCCACGGTTTTATTATTAATAATGTAGGACGTTTTTTAGCCTCCTGAGGGACTGTCAATGCCATTCTAAAATACTGCTCAGGTCTCTTTAAAATAAAGTGAAAGTGAAAGCTAAGCGGGCAGAACTTTGAGCTCATTTTTTTTTAAATTTTTGCTATAGTCATGTGTTTCCGCTCACCTCTGTTGAAGTGTTGGATAATAAATTACTGAGTCAGTGTGGATTTTTATGAGTAGTTGTGCAGTTAATTCTCCTCTCTCAGTGTGTAGGGGGTGGTGCGGTGTCAGAGCATAATCTGTTGCTGTCTTACAGAGCTTCAAATGTGGGGAAAATGAAATGATAAAGGGACAAAAAGGGCTGTCCCTTGGCTGTGTCCTGCAGCTTAGCTGCTTTCCCAGGGAAGGGGTGCTGCTCTGCGTGCTCGGGTCTGTGTGGTGGTGGAATCGCCAATGCCTGCACCCACACTCTGAGCTGGAGGGTGTGTGCATGGTGCCAGCATCCAGCAGCAGTGTGGGGTGGCTGGCAAAGTCCTGCTCAGCTGCCAGAGAGAGCGTGGGGTCTGTGGTCAAGCACAAGACCCCAAATTATGGGGTGTCTGCAGCGCGTGGGGTGGCGTGTGTAGGGGTCTGTGCAACAGTGGCCCCTATGTCCAGATGGCAGCAGCTGGGGAGCCTGGAGAGTGGGCACACTCTGCCAGGGCAAAGCCAGCTGCTGGGGGATCCACCTCATGCACGTGTGTGTGTGTGTGTGCGTGTGTATGGAATTCCCACTCATGGACCTTCACCCCGGTCAGTGGGGAGAGGAACAGGATGAGCCCATCAGTGCTGTTTGTGTGAGCGTCTGGCTGTGTTGGTCAGTGTTGGTCAGCCACATGTTTAGGTTGGATATTAGGAAAAGATTCTTCCCCCAGAGAGTGGCCGGGCACTGGAACTCCCCAGGGAATGGTCACGGCCCCAAGCCTGACAGAGTGTAAGGAACATTCGGACAACATTCTCAGGCACAGGGTGGGATTGTTGGGGTGTCCTGTGCAGGGCCAGGAGTTGGACTGGATGATCCTGATGGGCCCCTCCCAACTCAGGATATTCTGTGATTCTGTGTGTATTTGGACACATGTGACGCGTGTGTCTGCTGGAGATGAGGATTCAGCCTCCCTATCAGGGGGCCTGGGGCTATGGAGCTGTGACAGCCTCGCTTGTGTCCAGCTGCTGGTGTGGCAACCCCGTGCTGGTGTGCAAGTGCCTCAATACAGGAGTGACACCAGGTCTTCATAAAGCAAATCTGTGGGTTTGGGATTTTTTTTGTAATAATGCTTCCTCTTCCTGCTCAAAGAACCATGTTCTCTATTGGTGGTTAGATTGTCATGGCATAGTACCTTTTTCCTTGTCACCCAAATAACTCTCTCGTTCTGCACACATGTCTAATGCTGTTTCTGTGCTGCTGCAGTTGCGTCAGGTTGTGGTATACCCACTATGGCTGATCTACACCACCCTCATGAGGATTTTCAGGAATCCCCAGCCTGCAATTACCCTGAAGGACCCAGAAGTGAAGTATGCCCTGAGGCTGATTGATAAGGAGGTAGGTCCATGTGTAGTGCTGAGCATGACCTCTCCATGGACACTGTGAAATGCTTACAGCTTCTGAAGTCTTGGGTGATGTCCCAACAGGGTGGATACTTTTGTCTTCAGGAAAGGACTCCTTTAAAAAAGCCCTTTGTGTGGTATAACTGAGTTTTGCAGTTCTGCAAGCAGCTTGTTTCCAAGCAGTTTAGAGAGGAGAATGCTGCTTTAGAAATGATCAAACTCACGGTCACATGTATCTGATGTTGTGGAGCACATCAGCAGAAATTCCCAAACTGTGCATTACTGGCTGGGCTAAGGGACACAAGTGCTGCTGTCAGGCAGAGCAGGCAGCTTTTCCATGGTCAGTGGCATTCAAGAGCAGCTGTCAGAACTATGTTGACACTGGTTCCTGTTACTGGATTGATGTACTGTAATGCGTTACAGGAACAAAGGTGTTTCAGTCATGCAGTCCTGACAGCATCCGAGCTGTCTCAGCTTCTCTTTCTCTCTGTTAAATTTAAGGCTTCTCGGTACAAAATTAAATTCTTGCTCAGGTGGGATACCAGAGGAAAGTCATGATGCTTTCAGGGGTGGATCTTGCCATCAGAAGTTGGTAACTGAGCCTGTGGGAAGTGAGCCAAAGCCACCAAAGTTGAAAAGTCCAGGTTTCCCTTGGATAAACCCACCATCAAAAGCATGAGAGAGAAATCTTGGCTTTTCAGGTGTAAAGTCACAGCTGAGGATATTTTTAGTGTTGATTTTTTAAGGCTATGAGCTATTCAGAAATTTGTCAGAAGACTTTGGACTGGAACAGAGCTTTGTTTGAGCTTTAGAGGGTGCACTGATAGCTTGGCTTTCCCTGGTTCTGTTTGTCAAAGGAAACAATCACTGTCATTTTGAATCCTGGGTTTGTGGGAACTGAAAGCTGCTCTGTGGCTTGGGCTGGGCTGCTTTGCTGAATTTGTTTCCCAGGTGTACTTGCTGAATTTATTTCCCAGGTGTACTGCAACCACATGGTTGTTATAGACTCCCTACTTCTCGTGAGGTCGGGAGAGGCTGAGGGAAGGCTGAGGGAATTGGGATTGTTCAGCATCGAGAAGAGAAGGCTTTGGGGTGACCTCACTGTGACCTTCCCAGTACCTGAAGGGAGCCCACAGGAAAGATGCAGAGAGACTCTTGACAAGGGCCTGGAGTGACAGGATAACGGGCAATGGCTCTAAAGTGACAGAGAGTGGCTTTAGATTGGATATGAGGAAGAAATTGTTCCCTGTGAGGGTGGTGAGGCCCTGGCACAGGTTGGCCAGAGAAGCTGTGGCTGCCTCATCCCTGGAAGTGTCCAAGGCCAGGCTGGATGGGGCTTGGAGCAACCTGGGATAGTGGAAGGCCTTCCTGCCCGTGGCAGGGGGATGGAACTGGGTGATCTTTAACATCCCTTCTACCTAAATCCTTCTATGATTCTAAGATGTGCCCAAATTGAGTCTGCCACCTCCTGTCTTTTGAACAGAGAAATAGGAGTCTCAAGGCTGCTTCCCACTGCATAGCACAGGAAAAATCTTTTAGAATATAGTTAGATGTGATAATTTAGTTCATGCCTTAAAAAAGCCAACAACTTCAGGGTGGTTGGTTGGTTTTATAATGGTGAGCATAATTAATTTGTTGCCTTTCAGTGGCTTCAGCAAAGCACCAGCCTGCAAAAACTGTTCTCCAGCTTTGCATTTGGCAAGGGTGGAAGACTCCTCAGCACTGCAGCTTGAGACAGAAGTGTGTGGCCAAGGGCTTCCAGGTGCTTAGGGCGGTGCCAAAGGGGAGTGATGGTGCGAGGTGACCCCATGCTGGAAGTGCATCCTGATCCAAAGCTGTCTGTAATCCAGCCTTGATGACACCTTGCGGAGTGGCAGGCTCAGTGTCCTGGCTGTGTGACAGACAGAGGCACAGGCGTGCTGATCTAGGTATTGAGGATTCCCTGGGCCTCTTAGTTTCTCACAATTGCCTCATGATGCACCAAAATGCTTGTGTTTAGTCACCTTCAGCTAAATTCTCTTGACTTTAGTTGGTGAGATGATTAAGTGGGAATTCAAAACTTTGTTCTTTCTGCATGCTGTTAAAGGCAGCATAATAAAAATGCAGCATTATTGTCAAAATCCAGTGATTTCCGTACAGTTCTGAAAATTCTATACAGAAACAGCAGCAGTCAGTGAGAGCAGCAATGTTAAGTCTACAGTAGTTGTCTTTCTAAAGGAATTTTCAATGGCAGTTACTGCTCCTGAATAGACATAAATACAGAGCAGCCCTTTTGAGACTGCCAATCAGTTCTCTTCTTCCTTGAGGATTTGCCTTAAAATGAGGTACTGTGAAGAAAATTTCATCAGTATGACCATAGTAAGGGGAGACAAACTGTGAGGAAGAAATTTGTCTCCATTGGTTACTTTAAAAACAGTTAAGCAAACAGAATAAGGGTTACAAAACCCTTAAAACCAGGAAGTCACTGGATGAGGCATTAAGCTGTATGCTGTTTCTTTCTGTCTTTTTTTTTTTGCTGTGTTTTTCATTCCTGTGAATATGACCTGATTTTTCAAACATAAAACTTACATAATATAAGAAATAATATTTAATTACGTATTGCCAAAATCTTAGTCAAGGTGTGACTTTCCTAGTGAAAATTAGAATAATTATCCCAGCAGGACTGCATATATTGTCATAATTTTGTTCCTATCTAAATACAGTGCTCTTTTCAATTTTATTTACGGATTAATTCAGTTGTTACAGGGAAAATATTTTTAAGGATCTTACCATAGCAAAAGGAACCAGGTTGCTACTTCCATTGAAATGATTAATTCATCTGATTTTGAGAGATGAAAATCAGAATACTTTGGCCTTGAACTGCTGCGTATTTAAACTTGAAGTGAGAATTGAAGAACTAATTAATTTTTATCTTGTGGCCTTCTCACAGAAGGCAGTGTAAATGTCCATACTATTTGTAAAGTTATCACTTGGTCTTAATCTGCACATGAGTATCATTAAGTATCATTAATTCTTAATCCTGCAGGACTCCAGACTTCTCTTGTTTTACTAGTGAAATCACAAACATTGAATCCCAACAACACAGCTGACTGTTCTTTTGATCTTCCTCTTTCAGGAAGTTAGTCATGACACAAGGAGATTTCGATTTGCTCTCCCTTCCATGCAGCACATTCTGGGTCTCCCTCTAGGTACGTTCCTTATAAGAATCCAAATGTTGCGTGCGTTAATTATACTATAAGAGATTTTGTGGGGTTTTTTTCCCTATGTTTTGAATTTGGAATACTGCTCATGTGGCTGGAGCTGATATTGAGAGCTCTGCAAGATTATCCTCGTGCTGTGAGTAATCTGCAGGCTCTGAAATGCAGTGTATGTGAGTGAACATCCAGCTTGTTTGTGTGAAGAGAGCAGGAGCAAACACAGGTCTTCACTTGTACTTTTCCAGTCTCAGCTTTTCAGCATGTGTTATTCCTGTGGGGCTGAATCCCTGCAGTCCCTTTCCGTGCCCTGAGGCACCACTCTCATCCACTTCTCCTCTAACACATGCGGTTTACCAGATGATCTACTCACTTCTGAATTTCATGGAGCTTTTGAATCACCCGGGGGTAGCTATTTCCAAAGGCCCTGCCACGTGGTGTGGCGCCTTCCAAAACAGCTTAGTGCCATTGTTTCCTCCTGCTTGTATAAAGAGCATTTAATTGTGGCTCGTGTTTAATAGGACTTCTGCTGTAACAAGCTACTGCAGTGATCCTTGGCTCCTTTCTTTGTGGTTCTTGTCAGCACCTTTTCCAGGTGTTCAGTTCCCTCTTGTTTGGGGTGTTAAAAATCTCTTGATCTTTTTAAGTAGCCATGAAAGCTAAGCTCCTTTCCCTGGCTTGCCCAAAATGGACATTGAGGAGTGGTTTGCAGGGTGAGACTGGGGAAGCAGAGAGAGCTGAAAGCTGCAGAGGGTGGAAAAGCAGCTGGGAGCAGCAGAGCTGCAGTTGGGTGGCAGATGCTGTTTAGTCCAGCACCAGCATTTGCCTTTTGTCACCAAAAACACTGAAAGGTTCCTTCTGTGAGAGAGGGTTGTGTGTGGCCCCACGCAGAGGCTGCCAACTGCCATCCCGTCAGGGTGGGGTAAAGCTCTAACAGGTGAGGGCATAAGGCACATTTACCCTCTGGGAGGGGCACCTTTTCTGGCTTTATACCAGTTCTTGTGGGATGTGCCCCAGCAGCAGCACCTCTGTCCAGGCTGACCATCTGCAGTGGTCACCAGGGGTCTCTGGGTCTGTGCCTGCAGCCACTTCTGCCCTAGAGAAGGAACAGGAGCTCCCTGCTGCAGTTCCCTTCAGGTCTGCCCCAGCAGGATGTCTTTAGGCTTTGCTGGGAGGGTTATTGGAATATGATGTCCATGTATAGCTCAGGTGAGTTGCCCATTCCCCAAGTCACCAGGTAGCACATCTTCCTTCACTTAACACATTCTAATCCTTCTGAAGTGAGGAATTAACCATTCCTGAAGGATCACGTGCTTCTGGAGCTAATGTAATATGGTCATTATGATCATTTGCAAACCAGCTCCTTGTAAAATCCCCTCTTTGTGTTGCCATAACAGCCAGAGGAGCTGTGCCATCTTCGAAAATGCTTTGTTCTGTTGACCTAACAGTGATAAAAAACCAAAACCCAAAACCTCTCCTTCCCCTCCCAGTTAATCTTCATTTGGGTCTCTTCAGAATGTTGGAATTTTATAGGAAAACCTTTCACAGAAGTTAATTCTTTTCTCGTTTTTTCAGAAAAAAAAAATTTAGACATTGAGAAGAGAAACTGTTGTAGACTTCAGAGGATGTGTGACAGATGGAAACGTGATTGCTACATTCACATATTAAGCTGGGGGAATAGCAGGGTTAGAAAAGTGCGTTGTGTCTAGGCAGCTGGAGAGCTCCTGGAAGATGTGAGGGATCTGTGGTCGAAGCAAGAACAGTTATAAACTCAGTTTTAACTAAACTGTGGCAGTTTGCAACTAATACGTTAATAAATTGTGAACAGCATTGGACGGTTTTCCACTCCTGTGTCCCTTTTATTTGTCTGTACAGGAGAGACAAGTCCCATCTTTTGCAAGATCTCAGGTACAGTTCAGGCTTTGGTAAATGTAAATGCATGAAGTTATGATTGACACACAGAATTAGCAGTGGAGTTGTCTGTCCTTCCAGGTAGATCTGTGCAGGGCTAACAACTCTGGCAAGGTGTTGCAGTGTCAGGCAAATAAGAAAGGAAGAAGTGATGCCCCAAAATAAGGTAGTTGGAGCTTTGAGGCTGTGTTTCAGTCCATGCCAACTCGGCACATCCACTGAAAGAAAAATCTTTTGAAAGAAAACTAGTTGTTTTTTCTTCCCTGCAACAGGGCAGCACATCTACCTGTCTGCACGGATTGATGGAGCTCTGGTTGTCAGACCTTACACTCCAGTTTCCAGTGATGATGACAAGGGCTTTGTGGATCTCATTGTCAAGGTGAGAACGTCACGCTCTGTTCCCAGGCTGGGCAACTTCTGAGCCACCTTTACAGTGCCTTTATGTGAAGTTTAGTGTGCTGGCTTCTCTTCAGGAATGTGCCATTACCTACAGACCACATGGCATTTTGCAGGCACTTCTTTAGTGAGGGTGTCTCATGAGATGCTGCATCATTTTCCACCCTCTGTGTAGACCTGCAGATGTTCATACACTTTTTAATCCTTCTGGAATAAGGAATTAACCTTGCCTGAATGGGCAATTGCATCTGAAGCTAATGGAATTTGGTCATTACGATCACTGAGAGAGGTGATCATTATCATTGCTGATCCAGGCGGTGTGAATGATTGATTTGATTGGTAAGAATGTGATTTTAAGTCTTGTGATAATGTACTTTTGTTTTGCCTCTTGGTAGCTAGACTACCTATCATTTAAAGCCATCAGGAATTTAAAATATGAATATCTGCACTGGATTTCCTCTTAGAATTTTGCTCTTTGGAATCACAGTATTTTGGGTTTTTTCTTTATTTTTTTCTAGCCCCTTTTAAACTTGGGTGTAAATTGTGTTGATTATTATCAATATTTTCTGTGTTACAGAACTACAATGGAGAAATCACCAGTCTCTGTCCAAAAATTGGGGCAGGAGTGGCATTTTGATCTTTTGTCAGTCAGACATTGCGTTTCTTTATGGAGTAATTGTGCTCTTTGCATGAGGAGTATTTGTACCTAAAAATGTGAAGGGCAAATGCTCATCTCTGAGCTGTGAGATCAAATTGCTTCGTTGTTGTTTTTAACAGGTCTACTTCAGAAGTGTCCATCCCAAATTTCCTGATGGGGGGAAGATGTCTCAGTACTTGGACAGCCTGAAAATAGGGGACACCATTGACTTCAGAGGACCAAGTGGCCTCCTTGTGTACAAAGGAAAAGGCAAGGCTGGTTTGGAAGACAGAATTCATCCGGAGTAAACAGTGCAGGAAAAATGTCTTATTACTCTAGAAGTGCTTTTTGTTGATGCTGTTCTCAAGTAAGGGATGGGTTTTTTCCGTGCTTATATGGACATAGTTTATACCCTGACAAAAACACTGAGTGTTTGCACTGCCCACCTCTAATTTCCCGAGTAAAAATGAACTTTATGAGTAGGCATTACTTTTATGTCAGTATGAAATACCTCACTTGAGTATAAAGGAGCCACAAATGTGTCACAAAAACCTTCTGGCAGTTTTGTATGAAGCAGAACTCCGACACGTGGTTTTCCAGAGCTTTGTATGTAGCATTCATGTTACCCTGGATGAAGAGAGCTGTGGATACAACACAGCATTCTGGGGAGTTTCAGACTCTCTGTTGTGTTTGGCTGAAATGGGCAAATGGGCTCAAAAAGAGAAAAAATTAAAAAAAAACAAAACCACAACCATGCTGCATATTTTGTTTTCCCTTAAAATAATCTGCACAGGGGAAATAAACTCACTGAGCATATCAGTTCTGTAGTGTGGAACTGTTTCCAGAGTCTGGGCTTGTGAATGTCACTGGGAGTATGGCATGTGAGCAAATAGAAATACAGGTGGTGTGTATGTGGGCTGTGGTCAGGGATAAGTCATAACCCATGTCAGTGTCTGATGTTACCACCTCGTTTCTTAAAATCATCTTCCAGGGTTGCTTTAATTCAGGACATCTTCACCTTTTCTGTTCCCTGGGAGGGAAGGGTGACAGGGCTGAAACAAAGTCAGTTTAGCAGGATGTGCTGGGAAGGGATAACAAGAGGTGTTTCCTGCTTGCTTCAGTGTTTTCCATCTCTTTCTCTCTTCAGGCAAGTTTGATATTCGGCCAGAAAAGAAAGCTGAACCAGTTACCAAGACAGTGAAATACGTGGGGATGATTGCAGGGGGGACTGGTAGGTATCTGTTAGGATTCATCTGTGGCTTCTGACAGCTGGTAGATGCATTTGCTCACATTTTCCCACTTTTCCCTTTTCCTCCCCATCCTCTCATCACTGACCTGCCTCTCTCTTCCAGGGATAACACCTATGCTGCAGATCATTCGAGCAATCATAAAGGACAAGGGTGACCCCACCATTTGCCAGCTGCTGTTTGCTAATCAGGTAACTCTGTCCTTTTTTTCTGTTTGTAGTGTTTTACTTACCTAGCAGAACTCCACTCAGCAAATGAAATCCTCTCTGAGGAAGCCTGGTACAGAGATACAAACCCTGAGGGGAGAAGTGAACTGAAATGTTGGAAACCTCCCGTATAAAAGCACTGTAATAAATTGGGGTTTTAGCATTACTACAGAAATGTTTGCTCATGTTTGCCTTCCTGTGAGTCATTGCTCTGCTTCTAATCCAGTTTATGAATGCTAAAGCCTTGCATTCCTTTGTGCAAGTTGTTAATGTTTTGGGCAGACTTTCAGAGCTGTCTTTCTTAATGGAAACATGGAAGAGGCGGACATTTGCCTCCTCCAGCAACTGTATCTCCCCAGCTTTGCAGCAGGGTTTGTCTGTGGAATCTTTCTGTCTGAGGACACCTTGGGTGAGGCTAAAATTAGCTGTGGTCTCCAGCAGGTCCCTCAGTTACAGAGCTGTGATTCTGCTTGGCTGTCTGCTGTCATTTCCATCCCCTCTGTCAGTTCATCACATGCTTCTCTTAGTCCTTGAGGTGTGGCATGCTGCATGCTGGCCAGAGGGAAGCTCTCTCATCCATGGAATCCTTGCAATAGAGATTTCTTGGATAACCCGAATGCTGGTATGCTGCTGGGCAACACCCGTTCTTTGCCCGATGTTCTTCTGCTGTGAATCTTTCTGCTTTTTAATTTCTCCCTCTAATGAATATTTGTTTCTGGATTATGAGTCGTTATTTGTGGTGAGCTTCACTTCATGCTTGTGGTTTTTAGCTTCTTTAGGCTCTCCTCTATTTTTCTTCTCATATTCAGTGTGTCCTCATTTCATTTGTGCTGTACTAGGCCTACAGGAAAGATGCAGAGAGACTCTTGACAAGGGCCTGGAGTGACAGCACAAGGGGCAATGGCTTCACACTGACAGAGAGCAGGTTTAGATTGGATATGAGGAAGAAATTGTTCCCTGTGAGGGTGGTGAGGCCCTGGCACAGGTTGCCCAGAGAAGCTGTGGCTGCCCCATCCCTGAAAGTGTTCAAGGCCAGGCTGGATGGGGTTCTGAGCAACCTGGGATTGTGGAAAGTGTCCCTGTCCATGGCAGGGGGTTGGAACTGGATGGGCTTTAAGGTCCCTTCCAACCCAGGCAGTTCTGTGAGACCTGAGTTATAACCTGAGATTTTTCTGCCCAGGAGCTATGGTCCAAGTGCTGAGACTCCCTGTTCTGAGGAGCCCTGCCAGTGCTCTCTGCTGCTGGCTGGCACCCTTGGATTTGGCATAAAGTGCAGTGGTATCGGGGCAGGAGGGCCAGGATTTGCTAGGAATGATTCAGAATGACTAACACAGGGCTGGAGCTGCCTTAGCAGCACGGAGAACCCACTGCAGCTTGGAGGCAGAGCCTGGGGAACAGTTCCCTGTGTGTTAGCAACAGCCTGTGGAAACATCAGTCCCTGGCTTGAGAGAGTCCTTGCACCCAGTAACTGCACAAATAGAAAACAGTTTTTTAAAAGTATTTTTAACTGTTTAAAACAACGTGCATGGGCTCCTCCTGTGCTTCTGGCTGGCACACTTTGAGTTGGCCAGAGGCAGTAGGAGTTTTTCTGGAGCACCCACAGCTGCAGATCCAGGAATAGGCAGGCACCTTCTCTGGAACAGCTGCTGCACATTCCTCCTTACTCCCACAGTTACAGACTCAGTGGTAACCTCAGTGCCAAATTACTTAGGCTGCACGGGATGGCAGCACTTTTGGTCCCTACCCTTTTCCTTCCTGCCCAGAATGCAGCTGCTCTTAGGGAAATAAGGCTTTCCTTTGGCCTTCAGTGATCAGGGAGGAGCAGAACTTGATACCCTGAGTAATGTTTGTTGTTCCAACCAGAACTTGATACCGTTTTGGTTATTTGTTCCACAACCTTTCTAAAAGCCAAGCAGTCTCCCATGTGGCAGTGCTGATGATACTTGAGTTGGCAAAGGTGAAAAAGCTGGCATTTTCCTGAATGGATGGCACAGTACAAAGGGGAAGGGAGATATTTCTGTGCAGTCACGATTAGTTTTTTGATGTAATAGTGCTAAAAAGGGCTTTATTCTTCTGATGCCCTGATTAAGTGACGGTTCTGCTTTGTTTTATTTTTAGAGGGAAGGCATTGCATGGTCAGGATTTGGGAAAGTTATGAGCCTTTTCTTAGCTCTGCCACAGGCTAGGCATGGAAATAACTTGGGTTTGGTCTCTTCAGCCTGTAAAACAGAGTTGAATCATCTCTTCATCTCTCAGAGCTGTGCAGTAGCTGCTGCTCTGTGGCCGGCTGAGGGCTGCACTCACATGCAGGGTGTGGTCATTGTTTTCCTTGTCCTGCAGACTGAGAAGGATATCCTGTTACGTTCCGAGCTCGATGAGATCCAGGCTCAGAATCCCAACCGCTTCAAGTGTTGGTACACGCTGGACACAGCACCTGAAAGTAAGACCTGAAATGCCACTTCACGTGAAACTCACGAGTACAAATGCGTTTTACAGGAGACATGCTATGTATTTCTGAGCTTAATGATTCATTTCTTGCTTAATGGATGTCTGAGTGCATCCAGTAGCATCATTCCCCACGCAGGGATGCACAGAGGCTCAGCTGTAAGCAGGTAAGTGTTTCCAAAGCTCACCTCAGGCCAGTGGCAGTGCAGTGTTCCTCCCACGGCTACACCTGAATATTTACCATTGTCTCCTGTGGAGGGTGACCTTCTTTTCTCCTTCCCCACAGACATAAATATCACATGTTATCCTTGTGTCTGGAGCCTGCCCTGAGGCAGCTGCAGTGCCAGAGGCACCATGTAGCTCACGGGCACAGATCCCTGCCTGAGCTTGCTGAACAAGCTTGAGGAAGAGAAGGCTAAATGGTGTCATTCCTTGTGATTTTCCTTTCTTGCCGTTCCTTGTCATGCCCAGCCACGTCAGGATAGATTCACACTCATCTTCAGTGGGAGTCTGGGGCAGAGAAGGAAAAGCCATGTGCCTCCTCTTCCTTGTGACCAGGAATACACCTCTGGTATGGTGAGGGAAGGGTCTTGCCCTCCCCACAGTCTGGTGCTGTTGTGTCATCCTATGCAATCAGTGTTCTTCTGGAATTTCTGATCACCATTCCTTTTTTGGGGAAATTGTGAACTGATCTTAGCAGTTGGGATAAAAGTTCCTCCTTGGACCTCCTCAAGACTGTTCCACAGACTTTCACGGTCGTATGTGAAACCTGACCAAAAATGTGGTAAAAAAATGTGTCAATCTTATTATGCCCAAAAGTTTGGGTCAGCAGCAGCAAAAGTTTGTTCTGCACGCAGGGCTGGGGATGTGATGGTTAAACCTGAATCCCAATAAAACTGACTGTCACTATAAGTGTTCCAGCTGGAAACAACTTCATCAGCTGGATTTCTCCTTTCTAAAGTGACTTGTATCTCTGTTTTCCTCCTTTTAACCTCGTTCCCTTTCCCCTACTTCCATTTTTTTTAACAGATTGGGATTACAGCCAAGGATTTGTGAACCAAGAGATGATCAGAGACCACCTGCCCCCACCTCAGAATGATGTTCTGATCCTCATGTGTGGACCTCCTCCAATGATCCAGTATGCTTGCATTCCCAACCTGGACAAACTGGGCTATGCCAAGGACATGAGGTTCTCCTTCTAAACACGACTGGTAATTCAGGGATCTTGTGTAGAAGAGAAGAAAAAAAAAAAAACATTTAACGGGGAACAGGACAAAGTTACAGAGGTGGCTGATGCACAGTGCTGGGAAAATACATTTACATTAAAAATGCTTCATATTTTCAGACTCTCTGGCAAGTAAGACACGTAACTGTGCTAAACTTGTGTGTGGAGAGGTGGTGATGCCTCGTGCTCTGTGTTGTGTGCTCCATGTCCAGGGAGGACAGTGCAGCTGCTCAGGGCAGCACACACTCACTTATGCTTTTTCTTAGTGCTGTAATCAAGTGGCAGTAATACCCTACTTCCTAACACTGTGCATACCCAGGATTTTATTCAGTATGAACTATGAAAATAATGGAAAGTGTTGGATTATTCATCTTGCTGATGCCAAAATGTAATCCTTACGGAGCTCTGAGGGCCAGGAGTGTTTGCCTTGTATCCATAACTTTTGCAACATCAGTTTAAAGATGCTTATTGAGCTGAAGGATGCTCATTAACTGTTTATGACTGAAGTTGTTGCAGCCTCCTTGTTAGTCAAAACAGAGAGGTAGGCAGTGATAAAAAACGATTTTCCTTTGTATTTTGGAATAGCCTCTCTTAAGTGCAAACACTTTTCCAGCTGGTCACAGTTCTCATCCCTGGGCGATGAAAGAAACTACAGAAGGTGGCTTTGGGTACTGTTCCACAAGTACCTTGAATTTTTTGCTTGATAATGTGTGGAATACTGAAAAAAAATTCTTAATTTTGTATTTACTCCTAATTACTGGGTGATGGCATAGGAGTATGAAAGCAGTTGTTCTGCATGTCCTGTGCAGTGAAAAAAAATAACTGGGTGAAAACGATCAGATTTTCTTGTTAATTGTTTCCCAGAGATGGATTTGGCCTGAAGGGAGCCCAGGTTTCATTGCCGGGGGGGTTTTGGCAGGCAGCCCAGCTCTGTGTGGAGTAGCACCCAATTGCCTCCCTGTCTTAATCAGGCAAAGCTCCCCAGGGTTTGCTTGGTAAGGATGCTCGGGAACAGCCTTAAATCACCAACTGACAGCAAATTCAAGTGTCTCACTGAGTCTAAAACTGTTTCTTAGAAGCTGTTTACTACAGCTTCAATTTTTATTTTTTAGTATCCTTTTTTTACAGCAGCCTTTTACCTAGATTTTAGGACACAGCAGGCATCTTGCGTGCCCAACTTTCTGCTTCTGACCAGCAGAGATGCTGCTGAGGTGTCCTGCTAGGAGTCTGGGAAACTAAAAACCTTGTTCTGGTGATGACATCAGAGTGGCTGAAAGGATGTTTAGTCACGTATGAAGTACTGTGGGTGCTAAGGTAGCTACAGGTGTCAGTGTACAATAGCAATTTTTAAAGAGTGGGTAGGAATTCGAGGTCATAGCTCACTGTGTTTTCTTTTGTGCCTGTACAACAGGTGGGTACTGTGTATTTAAAAGGTTCATTTTCCAGCAAGAATTAAAAGGCAAAGATAGTACAGTTAATTTAAGGAACCTCAACTTGATAATACTATTATTAATTTTATTAATTTGATGTTTGCCTCAAGTCTTGAATTTTTGATGTGTTCTTCTGAAACTTGTTCTTTAATATTATGCTCCGAAGTTGAAATACTACTCAGTTTTTCAAGTTTTAGTCCCTTTTTTGGATGGTAAAAAGCAGAAATATGACAGAAGTGATCTTGCTGCTGGTCTGTATCACTGTGGGATATGCATAGATTTTTTTTCATGATTGTATTTGCCAAGGTCATTCTCATCTTTTTTTATCCTGAATAAAGTTTTGGAAAGCTGAGTTTCATGAGAACTGGTTCATATTTTGATTATTCTTAACTTGGAGTTTCCCTTGGCACCAAAATCAGTGGGTAAACCCACCATGTCCGTGAAGTGTCACAAGATTCCAGATATCCAAATCCCTCAGGATTTGTTCATTGAAGCTTTTCAGGGTTAATTTAGCAAACGTAAGGTTTTGGTGATTTAATGATCAAAACAACAATAAATCTGTGAAAGAGAAACTTAACTAAAGCTGGCTAAACGTGCTCCCTGCTGATGACTCATTAAAACAACTCATTAAAAAGGAGGTAGGATATTAAAGTAATTCCTGGTTTTCCAACACTAAAAATGCAGTACCAGAGGCTTCTGTTATCCCAAGGATTTTGAGGGATATTTGGCAAAAATTTATGGTGGCCCAGGTTGGACTAAGCTTTTAACACTCCCTGTATTCATGGGATCAGGGATTCCAGCATGCACCGCACAGGTTTTTTCAGGGAAATGCCTTTATCCCCAAGTCTGTGTGAGTTCAAAGCAAAAACCCCTGGGAATTGAAAGCAACAGGATCTTTATTGGGAATTTTTAAGTATTTGGTGTGTCCTAAATGTTAGGCTTGAATTAATGCAAATTTTCCAGGATTGTGTGTTTGGAGTTGCTGGTTTAGGGATGGCAAGGTCTGGGTTTGGATTTGTGGGCACCGAGAGCTCCTTGTCTCAGCTTTAGGTCTGGATTGGTGGGAATTGTTGGAGAAAAGAGAAGGGAATTGAAATGCACAGATCTGTTCTTGGAGAATGATCAGGATGGGAGAAAAGAGGGTGAGGAACTGCTGGGAGCTCCTGGAGTGAGGGAAAGGATCCAAGGTTTGGAAGCAAAAGCTGTGGAACAAAGCTTGAAAGGGTGGAGGGGGGTGAAGAGGAAAAGAATCCCTGTTCCAGGAATCCAGCAGGGGCCAGGAGAGGATCATTTTCCATCCACCAGCTCTTGGAGAAATCCCAGTAATGAAGGTCAAAGGAAATGATGCGTTTGTTATTAGGTTTGGAATGAAAGGTGCTATTACAGAGGGGAATGTTCACCTGTTAAAATTCTGTTGGATAAAGGAAAAGAGGGAGGAAGCAGCTGGGGAATGAACAGGTGGATTTTTGGTTGATACAGGGAAAGACGTGGGAAGGGGCTCTTAGGTAAAATACACATCATGGGTATCACCAGGAAAAGCCCCAGCTGCCCTTGTTAGCAAGCTCTAACATTCCAGAGGGGTAACCAGTGGTTAGCACATCCATTTCTACATTCCTTGGATGCCCAGTGCTTTGTTGAGAAGAGATAATATTTGGAAATTAACAAATCCAGGGATGTAATTCCTGATAGTAAAGCCCTGGAGGCCCAGGTTTTGATATTCTTCCAGCACCCAAACCTAACAGAGGGAATCCTGGAGGAGGTGGAAAACACTGTCACTCCGTTGGTGGAATTTCTGGGAAATGGAAAGCAGCAGAAGCAGCAAGAACAGAGCTGGAAGCAGACTCCAGCTGGGTAAGGCAGACTCCAAATCCTTTGGAATTAGAACTGGGCAGGGGTGAGAAGAATTAATTGCTAAATTTGTACCCCATGGACTCCTGAGCAGGATCCCAGCAGGGAAGACTGCAGGGATACTCCACGAGAAGATCCGGGCTGGGGACTCTTCCCAGATGGGAGCAGCAAGCCTTGGAACTGCCTGAAGGGAAGAAAGAGGGAACAAGGATCAGCTGTCAAACGTGGAGATGTTACCACACAATTCCTTGGGAGTGTTCAGTTCCCACCCAAGTCAGTCTCCTGCCTTGTGAAGCTCAGAAATCTGGGAAGACCCCCAACTAAAGCTGGCTAAAAGTGCTCCCTGCTGATGACTCATTAAAACAACTCATTAAAAAGGAAGTAGGATTGATTAAATACTCACAAACTCATCTTGCCAAGATGGGAGTTCTCTGCCCACCAAGGACACAGCAACCAGCAGGGACATTTCTCCCGCTCTCGGGCAGAGACCTCCTCCCTCCACATCCAGGGAGCTGCAGCCACTCAGGGAGCACCAACTTAGACCTGGGCTGGGAATCGAGAGGGACAAGGAATATTTTTAAAGTCCTTCCAACCTCAGCAGTGTCCAGACCTGGGGTAAAGCACTTCCCACACCATTCTTGGAATTTTCTTCCCTGTCCCTTCCAGCTTTGGAAGCTTGCTGTGGGAGCCTGACTTACTTGTGCAGTTCAGAAGCTGCACATGCCTAAAGCACTCTCTTGGGAACATGAAGCTTCCCTCATGCATTTCGTTTCTTTATCCCAAATATTCTCCCCCGTTATCCACAATCTAGAAAGAAAAAATTCCCCTACTTTTCCACCACTGATTTCCTCATTTTTATTTCAAAGTATTTATTTAATACCATGGGGCTTTTCTCAAGATTTACCCCAACAACTTTCCCTACATGCCCACTACTCATCACCTCATTTTTCCCTCAAAGTGTTCATTCTGTATCGCAGAGATTTTGTCAAGTTTTGCCTCCAAAATTTTCCCTACTTGTCTGCGACTGAGTTCCTTATTTTCCCCCCAAAATACTCATTCTGTCCCTTCCAGATACATGCCCAGCTCCAGTCCCTTGGGTCTTGTCACTGGTCACCAGAGAGAAAAGATCACCGTCTGCCCCTCCTCTTCTCTTGTGCTTTGTATACATTTGATTTTCCAGGTCTTTAAGAATTTTAAGAATACTTTTTTTAATCTGCAAGTGCAGTTCCAGTGTCAGATACTGTTTTCATTATCATTGAAGAGATGATAAATCTCTGAACAAACAAAAAGGCAGGTGAGCTAAGTGTTGTTTCAGCAAGATACAATCAACTTCTAAAGATTTGCTCTGAACAGCTCTGGGCTGCCTGCACTTCATTCCTCATGGAATTCGTGTTCCAGCCCCTCTGGTGTTCAGGATGCCTGTTCTGCTGTGGGCAGCAATGGACATGGGCTGACTCCTAAGAAAATTGTTGCAGGAAGAGCTGCTTCTTCTCTTCTGGGCTCCTGGTGGTTTCATTTGCAGATTGCTCTTTGACTTGTGGGTTGCTGCTTCTGGGGCTGGAGGAGCCAGCAAGGAGTTGTTTCTTATCTTCAGTCTCTCTGTTACTCGTGACCACTTAGGTCTTTATGACCGTGCCCCTTTATGAACCCCCAGCTTTAGAACTTTTTAAATCACAACAGTTTTCAGGCCCGTCTCGCTTGTGGTTTATTTCAGTGGTTTACTGCCTGCTCCTAGATTGTCTTTTAAAAAACCAAAACAATGTATTTAGTCTCCTGTGGTAATTTTTATATATTTTGTATCCAAGTTCTGTAAGGAATGTGAAGTTTCCAGTATAAAGGCACGTGTTGTGTATCTCAGAAATCAAAGGTCATTATTGCAGGATTCTTACAGTTGCTTTGGTAAAGAGCCATGGGAAACACTCCCATGTTGTGGGAGCTTGCAGACAAACAGAAAGATCAAATGGAATGAAACTCCAGATGCAGCTGCAAGAAAAATATATTTTTCACCAAAAAAAAAGTGTGGGAGGCTGGCACAAAATCAGGACAACTACTTATATAAATAATCTAAAATATAATTCTATCTCATGCTGCAAGCAAGATACTTGTATGAGCGTGTGGCATGTTGCTCCCTCAGCTCCTTTGGGATAAAGTAAAAGGGGATGGATTGTTTGTTCTTCTCTCTCTCTCCATCTTCGCTGCATTTAAACCAAATATTTACTGATTCTGGTAGACTTTCTCATCAGGGGCACTTTTCTGGTGCTTTAGATTTGGTGATAAGGGTTGGTAACTTTTAAAATGCTGAAGAGGATTCCTGACAGTAGCTAGAGGGGAAGATATTTCCTGCTTAGTCTCTTATGCAACTGCTATGGCTGCCCCATCCCTGGCAGTGTCCAAGGCCGGGCTGGATGGGGCTCTGAGCAACCTGGGATAGTGGAAGGTGTCCCTGCCCATGGCAGGGGGTGGGACTGGATGAACTTTAAGGTTCTGTCCAACTCAAGGTGTTCTGTGATTCTCATAGGGAGTAAGTCTTTAAAAATTCAAGAGTTCAAACATTTCAGTCTCATGGCAGGATGCTTTTCATAGGACAGAACTTCTAACCTGTCCCAGTAGTCCTAAGCCAGTCCATTAGATGTCTCTGGAGTGGCACTTAGGCACATGGTGGACTTGGCAGAGTTAGGTTTACAGTTGGACTCAGTGATCTTGAAGGTCTTTTCTAACCTAAATGATTCTGTAATTCTAAGAAATAGCTGTAAGAATCGGTTACAGATGTGGGTGTGGGATGGCCAGATTGTCTTTTCCCCCCAAGTGATCAGGCCTTCATAGAGAATTTCATTTGGTCACTGATGGGCCAAGGATTTTATGGCACCATTCTGTGTAGTTCTGTGAAATGCCCAGTTTAATCCTGTGTACGCAAAAGAATGATTACACACTTCCTTGTCGTTAAACACCCTGGGAAACATCTTCCAACCCTTCAAATTCAAATGAAGGATGAGCTTTTGTTTCTTCTGGAAGTTGAGTTTCACTGAGAATGCAGACCAGAATTTACAGGATTTTTAGTATGTCCCAAGTGGACTTTAACATTGCAATTGATTTATACTAACAAAAACTGAGTGCAAACTTGACCCCACTGCAGTCAGTGAGAATCTTTGCCTTTCAGCGTGGCCAAGATCAATATTAAGAATAATTGCAAGGTAGCTGTTAAAACTGAAGTTCAAGGTAGAAAAATGGGCTGGGTATAAATCCTCTCTGCAGACAGGCTGTATTTTTCCCTTGTTCTTCCTCTGCAGTTATCATGGCACAGATTTATGGGCATTTAGATATATAAATCAATATCTGTTTAATTCACACAGGCTGCAGATGAGATCATTCCAACAGAACTTGCTTTGTCAGTTGTAGGCACAGTAATGCATCTCTTCATAATCCAAACTTTCTAAATGTTGAGCTTCTTAGGAACTGAGAGATTAAAATCAGGTCCAGCTGTTAATAATGAAGAAGCAAAAAAAAAAATGCAGCAATGCTCACACACTGCACTCAAGGTTAGTGCCACAGGTAATGGTCCAGAGAACAAGTCAGATTCAAAACCAGCATTTGGACAAGAAGTTTGTGTCAAAACAATGAAATTAGTTCACAGTTCACATGGTTTATTTCATAGAGCTGGAAATGGTATAAGCAATATTTTTTATAAACAAGCGCTTAGAAGTTACCTGCTGTGAGTGGAAGGATGCTGTTATTTTTTTAAATGATGGAGCATTTCCTTGCAGAAGGGTCCCTGCTTTCCTGATGCCACTGATGATGTGATAATGCTGTGCAGCACTGTCTTGAGAAAGGCCAGGGCTGGTTCAAACCAGGCTGTTTGTGTCTGGCACAGCACCATCAGCACACCAGTGAATCCCAGAAATAATCCAGTTACAGGAGCAAAGCCCACCAGACCAACCTAATTGGCTTCTCTTCCACCACCTACCTCCAGACCTAGCTTGGGATTCTCCACACAGCACTCTAAGGATGGTGTAAACATTGTCTAGAAGCTTAATCTGGCAGATATTTTAACGTAAGTGGCTTTTAATCTGGACTAGCTCTGTTTAGAATTATCCCCATGTTTAAATAAATATTTGCACTTGGAGTGTACAAGGTAGAATTAAACTCCACAATTAAATTGCTGCTTTAGTTGGTGGTTAAGTGGAAACTCGTGGCAGCTCAGTAATTCTGCACTGAAAGTAAAAAAAGAGACAAAATAAGAAAAACAGGTGGAGCCACAGGCAAAGAAAATTAATCTCATTTTAGCAAATGTTTACAGTGTCTTAACTATATTGATATTAGTAAAATTATAGTTAAAACTTAAATAGAAGTGATCTGCACCTCAATTTCAAACCTACTTTGATTTTTAATGCAGCAATTTTAGCTGAAATATTTCTCCAAGAAACACACAGGATCATTAACATTAGGAAAGTGTTAGTAACATTTTCTTAAGAATGTGTAAACACTAATGAACTGCTGGGCTCTTTCTGCATCAGAGTCAGTACTTGGGAGTTCAAGGGCCTTTTGCTGAAATTCCAGGACTAATATTAATGGTGAGCTGAGCAGAGCTTCTCCTACGGAAATAGGAAACTTGGCTGAAGAGCCAAGCCAGGATAAACATGTGGATTCAGCCATCATTTAGCTTAAGCAAAGCCACACAGAAAGCTGCAAACTTCACTGAGCAGATGTGACTCCCCTTCTGTAAACTTGGGATACCACTTCCAGATTTTTAACTTTGCCTTTTGGTTCTCATTGTTACAGCCCTTCTTATGATTGCTGTGCATTTTTTGCGATGAATTTGCTTTCCCAAAGCCCACAGACCGAAACGAAAATGTCTTCTCGTCTTGCCTGTTGAAAGTGTCACCATGTGTAGGAATAAGGGGAAGATTCCTGGGGCCGGAAGGAGACTGAGGAAGGGAGCACACTCCTGTTCACGAGGAGGAATGAGGCTCTCCACAGAATGAAGACTGATCACTGGCTGCTGAAGTTGGTGGTTTTTTCCAGATAGGTGAGATCTTTATGTACATTGAATTGTGAGGAAAATTCAGACTAACGGTCGGCTGGGATTTGAGTCGCCCAGCTGGGATTGCTCCACGCATTCCTCAAGCCTCTCTGTGGGAAAGGAGTGAGTTTAGTACTCTCCCTTGGCTTGTGTTTTCAGCGTTTAATGGAGGGAGGTGCCGCCTCTGGCCGCAATTCCACGAGAAGTGAGGGCCTGACCCTCTCACACGTGAGAAATATCCGCTCTCCAATCGCTTGCACATTCCTGTGTTACTCCATATGCAGCAAGTCTTGGTGTAAAGATGAGTCCGAATTAAAACAGACACAAACTCAACAAGACTGACACTCTCGTGTCTGAGTGTTGTCCTACCCCCAGCCTCACTGCATGGTGTAACAGTGGTAACTCAGTGTCTCACCTCATCTGCCTTCCGAAATAAGGAGGATTCCAATGGGTTTCTGCTTAGTCTTCATAATGAGAAACCTGGAGTGGGACTGACTTAATCTGCAAAATCTCATTATCTGGCTTTTCGTTTGGGGTGATTTGTCAGTGCTGTGGCAGAATTACATCACTTAAATGAGTTTAATGCTGAGAACAGGAATTAGGCCATCAAATCTGAAACCCTGCTAAGGTAGCATGGGTGTTACTGCTGTTTGGAGCTCACGGAATCGATGTGGGGTTTACCTAGAGTTTGGGAAAGGAAGGTCTTTGCTTCGTAACCTGTTACTAATGCTGAAATAACCTGGTTTGGAACCTCACTTATGCAGCAAGTTGGTAGTCAAAGGGTGCTGTGCAGAGGAGTAACTTGTAGTTCTTGGTTCTGAGACTCTCCAGGTAAAGGGTGATCCCTGCCACCGGTGCTTCTGAGAGCAGGCAGGAAAGAAAAACGCTGAGCTGAGGCAAAACAAGCTAGGAAAGCTCTTGGGACTGGGATTCCTCAGATTTTTGTTTGAAAACCAGTCAGGACCCTAGACCTAATGTCAAAAACCTATTTGCTATTTTTGTTGGCATTATGAGGCTGAAACCACCAACCATGCAAAGGTCTATTGCTCATAAAATCCCATGATTTTGGGTATGGGGCGTGAGTGAACTGTTCTGACAGCAGTAGCTTTGCTTCTTGGCAGTGGCTGGGGAGATGGATGAACTTCAGTGCTTTAACATCAGTGTCTACAACACCATTTGCCTCACAATGGCTACTGAGAGCTGTTCCTCAGCCCCACAGGGAGCTGGAGCAGGCTCCTTAGGCACGCTTTGCATTCAAGGATGGGTGTTGGTGCGGATGCTTTTGTAAACCCACGAAAGAAAAGGAAAATAGGAGGGAGCTCTTTCCACTGCTATTTTTATTCTGCCTTACATCACATATGCAAGGATACTGAGTTCAGCCATCATACATTTTAAACATCAAGCCTGGTGTTGGGATCTCTGTGTTTAATGTTTCAGCTTTGCATCCTGGGTGACCTTTGGACTTCACTTCATTCCGTTGTCTCTGTTTCCCACCTGTGAAAACACAGCCCAAAGCACTCCACACTTCAAAGGCCTTTCCTTGAGAAGAATCACTTTGGTGTTACAGTCAGAACAATCATAAAGTTCTCAAAGCTGAGGGAAGGCTTCTCCTACCTGGGAAGGCTGCACAGATGGAGAGTTAATAATTGCCAAATGTAATTATTGTCAAGCTGAGGCTGCATTTCTGAGCAACGTACAGGGCAGACAGTTAATGCCATAAGGAAATCGGCCTTACAGCTTGTACTGCAGCTCAGGTATGGGATGGAAAGTTCTTGCCAATTTGTTTATGAATTGGTGTACCATTAGGATAAAACAATAACAAGGAGTATCAGAGAAAATTGGAGTGGCTGGACTTCAATGCCTGGAGAAGTCAGTTGTCTCCTGCTGCTGGCTTTCCTTGCCTGACAAGGAATGCTGCTGCAGCCTCACAGTGATGATTTTGTTGGTAGTTCTTCCTGAAAAGCGAAATAAGCACGATGAACCAAACTTGAATCTGAGAAGCTGAACTTGCAAGCAGCGACATGCTTTTTCAGCTTGATTAATTAAAATTTAATCAATAGCTGGGACACAGCTGCTGACTAGAAAACCAGCATATGGAGCTGATCTGTGATCGTCTGAAGAAAGTAAGAACTTGTGCACACATTGGCCCTGCACTGCTGTTACATCAATCGCTGTTTATATTTAAATCTCATCAGATTGACAGTGAGTCTGAGTTCTTACTGTGACTTGACTTTTGAAGGTTTTTGGAGAAAACGGCACATGGAGATGAGCTTTGTGCTATGTATAGGACTTCCTGTCTCACAATAGCCCACCCAGCTGTCTTCTCTATAGCTGAGTATTCATCCCCAAGTAATGATGCACAGAAGATGTAATTCTGCAATGCAGCAGAGTGCCAGTGGCAGCTGTAGATTTGCTATCTCCCCACGTTAGTACAGAACACAGAGGCTTTAGTGTCCCACTAGAAAAAACTGTGTGGCCAAAGCACCCTTCTTGCAGGTGTACCTGGGGCATTGCTGGGCTTGTACTTGTAATTGTTCCCTTGGGTGATTTTAGCACGTTCCCTGTGGTGTAAAGCATAAATTGATGTTATTCCCTCAGGCTGAGAGAGGTTTGAAATCTCTAGGAGAAGGTCGTATGTAGAAATACCTGATTCTACACACTTCTCTCAGTGGGATGGAGCTAACCTCTATTTTGCTCCGGGCCTTGATGATCACAGAATAGATGGAGCTGGAAGGGACCTCTGCAGACCACCCGGTCCAAGCCCTCTGCTCGAGCAAGTTCACCTGGAGCATGTTACACAGGATCACATCCAGGTGAGTTTTGAATCTCTCTAGAGAAAGAGATTCCACACCCTCTCTGGGCAGCCTTTTCCAGTGCTCTCTCACCCTCACAGTAAAGAATTTTTCCTCACGTTTAAATGGAACTTTCTGTGTTCCAGTTTGTGCCCATTGCCCCTTGTCTTGTCACTGGGCATCACTGAAAAGAGCCTGTTCCCCTCTTCTTGACACACACCCTTAAAATATTTGGACATATTGGTAATATCCCATCTCCGTTGTCTCTTCTCCATTCTTCCTCATCAGCTATTACTGTCCAGACAGCTACTGTGAGATGTATCTCAGATAAAAGGAGTCCTTAAAATAATCCCAGCTTTTATTAAATGAGATTCCTGAAGTCAGGACTTCCAGTGCCTTGTTTACAGCCAGTCACTGAGCTGAGCAGTGCTGCCCTTGAAAGAGTCCTCCAGAACATTCCCACCAGGCAGAGCTCAGATTAGGCTAGATGGTGGTCGTGACTACCAGAAAGTTAGTGGGAAAAGAAGATTCACCATGATGTGTGTAGCAGAGGCTGGGAATGTGCAAGGAACCCGAATGTCTCAGAGGAAGATCTTCCCTGGGTGCTGCACCTGCTCCCCAGCTTGCAGAGCCACAGAGAATCACAGCAATGGCATTCCTCAGCACCTGGCCTGGTATTGTCACCATGGGGAATCTCTGGTTTAACTGACAGGCAGGGGTGGCCACAGAGACAGGTAAATCCCCAGTGAGGGCACCGGTGCACACGCAGGGAAATGTTATTCCAGAGTTTGTCCTAGCTCCGGTTCAGAAACATCCCCTGCAGACCTGCCTCCTCTGCCAGGTAATGCTTCTCTTTAAATATCATTCTGTGCTAGTTTGACATTTCCCCCTCCTGCCAGCTACAGAGCTGGTCTAGAGAGCTGGAGGGGCTTTTTTTTTTTTTGTGAAGTGGGAGCATTCAAGCGGAGAGGCAGATCTGCTGCAGGGCACCAACAAATAAATGATACCAGCTCTCACCGAACAGAGCGCAGATGGAAATTTTGGCTGTCAGAGAGATGCTCTTGTTCCTCCTGCACCAACTCGGTATTTACCTCACCAAGACAGAGGCACTGTCTGGTGTCCTGCAGCTGTAGGTTCTTGCCTTCAGAAGCTGCTTATGTAAGTTTTGATGCCTTGAGTGGCTACCTAGAAACAGAGACTAGACAGGAGGAAGGGAATAAAGGTAGGTATTTGTTTGAAAGGGCTTCAAAGGTACACCCTGGGGAGCCAGAGGCTGCTTTCAAAATGGACCCCAAGATGGACGACGAGTCACAAGTTCTTCACACTTTTATAGGTTTGGTCCATTTGCATATCAGCATAAATTCACCAATTAAAACTTTAGCTAATGATGTCATTTCTTCAATTTCTCCACCTCTCTAGAGGCCCTAGTTTACACCTTTGGGCCTAGGACAGTCTGAGTGTCCTTGAATAGCAAGCTCGGAGAGGCTTTGTTGTGTCTATCTGGCCTAGGAGAGCAGCTAACGAGCTACAAGAAACTTCAGAGTTACACACTAGGCAATACAGGATTTGAAAAATATAAAAGTTAAAACCTAAGGCATCAGTTTCAAACATTAGACAAATACCTACAACAGGTTACAACAAGGGATGGAGGAGAAAGACAAGCATAATACGACTGGAAGTTGCCATTTTGTCTCTTGGCATCTCTTCTTGCTGAGATTTGTTTCCGGGTTTTTGTTCAAAATTACACTGTCTTTGTGCGCTCAATCCTCCTCCTTATCCTGCCCTGCTGGAGGAGCTGCTGCCCCTGGCCAGGCATTGTGAGGGACATCAGGACATGTAAACCAACTTTCCCTACAGTGCTGGAGTCCCTAGAAAGGGCGTGTGTCCATCTGAGGTGCAAGTGAGCACAGCCCCTCCCAGTCTGGAAGTGTGCTGTGCTTGTCCCCGCTGCTGGCTTCCTCCCGGGCGGGCTCCCTCCTGTCATTCTCATCCTCCCCACAGCAACAGCCTGCGGAGTCTCGTTCAGCCATTTCACAATACCGCTGTATTGATGCTGGAAGTTCAGATCATTATTTACAGAGATTGCTTCCCCCTGTGACACTCCAAAAGCTGCTGGCAGGCCTGCACAGCACTTGTGCCAGCTGCCTTCCCACGGAAAGCAAATTCCAGGTTGAATCAGTCTTGAGACCTGGGGCAGAGAAGGGGATGTGAGCTCTGAGCAGAGCAAGAACTCACTTCTGACGGCCCCTTTTTGGGAATGCCGTGGCTACCTTTGGGTTGGATGAGACAAATGTTTTGAAACTGCCTGAAACTCGTTTTGGCTGAAGTCGCTGGGGGCCCGTGTCAGTCTCCCAGCTCTCCTTTGATGTGTGTCTCCCAGCTTGTTAATGCAGGAGCAATCAGCTGCATAATTTCCATGGAAAGTAGGAGGGCAGCTTGCCTTAATGTCTCCCTATGTGCAAAATATGACATGTTGAATTTAAAAATACCCCCCCCACACTTAATGCAGCTTTGGTAGCTCACTGGGGGCCCACACTGATTGCTGCAGCCCATGGGGATTCTGTGGGCTGAGTGACAACGGGAAAGGCCTGTGGTTTTTAAGCCCTTTTTCCATGATACTTTATCATAAGGAATGCAACGTAGTTTGTCCTGTGTCAGTGGAACATTCCCATGATCTCCTGTGTTTGCAGGAGGGGGGGAGCTCAGTTTGTCCCCTGCAGGGACATGCCCATGTATCACATGTTTATTTATTTATTATATCTAACTAACCTGGCAGACCATTACAGGTGTGCTGTCCACTGAGGAACCCATGCAAAGCTCATCACCATATATTTTTTCATAAACTTTAACTGATTTAGGCGGATCATTTACAGCTGGTAAATCAAAGTGCTTGCTGCTGGTCAGTATCCCTCAAAACGTAATGCTGAAGAGAGGTGGCACTTCCACTCCCTGCTTTTATTCACAGTTCAGCCAGGAACACAAGCTTTGGGTGGGTAGTCCCCAGTTAGCTTCTCAGCTTTGAATTTATTGCTATTTCTGTTTCAGATTATTCCTCTTGTTCAGCTCCAATATCCTTTCTGCACATGTAGAAAAATCTCTTTTATCAAAAGCTGGTTCACTTCAGCCAATTCTTGTTCCAGATGTTCAGATGGTAATTCCATCAGCTGGGTTGATTTTATGTTCTTTAAAACTTTAGTAGCAAATGTTCGTGATTTTCACCTTGAATTTTATTTCATTTTAAAAAATATACATTAAACTTATGTTTTAATATTCAGTGTAAGAATTTCACACTTTATTTTAAATAGGCTTACATCTTAAGTAGGCTATTGAATTATTAATGAATCCAGCTTAAGTGTTTACTTATGTATATGTAAAAGTATAGACATATGCTTCAAAAGAAGACAAGATTTTTAAAAATCATCCAGTCTAAAGCCCTGATTCCCAAACATTAAGGGGGACTTCTGTGTTTGAAAAACACTTCCCAGAAGATAACGGTTACTTCCGTTTTATCTTTAATGTGAAAACATCATTCCTCAGATGCCTGAGATGGACTGAAACATCTTTTAATGTCCCCTGCACGTGTTTTGTGTATAAATTAAAGGCCTCATATCTGAATTTCCTGCCTTTTATTTTTTTGTTGTTTTCAGGTGGTTTGAGTACAAATATAGCAGTGCTGTATGTAAGTACACAAGAAGTAATCTGAGCAAGCGGAAGTGGAAACTAAATTATTTGGAAATGCTGAAATAGTTCTTTCCAGAACCCAGGATTAGAAAAAATACCCACAGCAATGACTTTGATCACTTACATTTGAAACTTCTTTAAAGAACCTTTGTGAGAGAAAGCAACTCTTTTAGGAACCAAAGACGCTTTTCTAGAAGATGGACACAGCTGTTCCCTGAAACTGAAGCAGACCTTCTGCTCCCGGAGGCCTTGGTGAAACCTGCTTGGTGCACTCTTACCTGAGTTAGAGGAGAGCTGTCTCTTTAAAGATGTTCTCAGGAGGTTTTGGCACGAAGACAAAATACGACAGGACCCCTGATGGAGGATCCCTCGTGCCTGTGCATTAGCAAATTGGGCATTAATGAGCTGATAGGGCTTGTAAAACGTTCGGCAGGAGGCATTTAGCCAAGCAAACGTGACCGCCGCAGGTATTGCCGTGAAGCCGAGCTGCCAGAGGAGGTGTGGCTCCCATCCTCAGCAAGGTCAGACTCGGGATGTCATTAATCTCATCTGAGATGCACATTTGATTATCTGCCCTTACGCTGTGCTCACCTGCTTTCCGTGCCTTGCTTTTTCTGCTGCGCGTGTTTGACCTTCTATCACTCACAGCCCTGCTCCCTCCTGCAACGTGTGTTGCATCCAGGCTGTTCTTCTTGTCCCTGTGCAGGAGCTGCGGTGGCAGCAGGACACATAAAATGGATGCAGGAGGTAGAGCTGAACAACACAGAGCGGCCCTGGCGCCTGGCAGAACTCCCGTGCTCCTTGTCCCAGCCTTCACCTCCTCCCTTGGTCTCCACCACCTTTTCCAGGCTAATCCATGGATGAACACGTGCATTCCCATGGAACAGCTTGATGTTTACATTGTGATTTTCATATTGTTTTGCTTAGCTGCTGTTCTTGGAATATTTGCTTTCATGAAAGTCCTAGATATCCATCTCTTCAATCCAAATGCATCGCTCTGTTTCTCTCAAAATGTTAAAATCAATGCTTTGTCAGGGGTGGAAGTTAAAATGTTTGACCAGCTTTAACAGGGACATTGTTGAATAAGTGCAATCCAAAAAAAGCAGAAGAAACTGTTCCCTGTGAGGGTGCTGAAGCCCTGGCACAGGGTGCCGGGAGAGGCTGTGGATGTTCCATCCCTGGCAGTGTCCAAGGCCAGGTTGGATGCGGCTTGGAGCAACCTGGGATAGTGGAAGGTGTCCCTGCCCATGGCAGGGGGTGGAAACTGGATGATCCTTGAGGTCCTTTCCAACCCAAACCATTCTGTGATTCTGTGACATCCAGATTTCAGTTGTGTAATGACTTCAGTGAGATATTCAGGCACTTTTGCAATGGGAAGAGGCAACTATTCTTCCAGTTCACCAGCAGACAACTGAAATTCAGTCCATCCTGCATGCCTTCTGGCAGGAATGTTAAGGGTGACTTTAGTTTTTACCCCCTTGTTTGTCTCATGGATGGTCCTCAAATCGTTTGTTTTAGGTATATAATGTAAATATTTTAATTTTATAGGTTTAGTGAAGTTCTATTTATAAATTATTCCTGTCAGCCATACTCACCCAGACATGACTTACTCCCCACTTAAACAAAATCCCTTTATTTTTTCTTCTACTTATCCTTAACACAAAAAGACAGGGCTCACAAGTGAGGTGGAGAATAAAGATCATTTTGATGTCTTTTCTAACCTAAAAAATAGGTATCTTCCATGAATGAAAGCTTTATTCTCTGCATTCCTAAGGCATAAAATCTGTGGAGAGGGAGAGAGAGGGAGGGAGATCCAAACCAGTAGTACCTAAATTGATGATCAACATCTCTTTGTGTTCCCTTGGAGATATATTTTCCATGTTTCTCCCTTGTTTCAGGACAAAATAATCCCTGATTTCTGGCTGTCTGTCACTTTGCTTGGAGCATGGCAAGTACCGTGCTGACTGATACAGTGAGACAGCTCAGTGACTACTCCAGTCAGCCCCTAAGACTTTCCTTATCACTTCTTGTCTCTCCAGAGCAGAAGATTCCAGTAATCTCAAGTGATTAACTTGCTTGGGTCCTGCCACCTGATTGACTCAGCCGGGGAGCCTGGTCTGGCTTCCCCCCTCAGTGAGTCACCAGCAAAAGGCATTTCCAGAGAGGTCAGTCCAGGAACCAAGGATGTGGACGCATCTCTTGGAGATGGGAAGCAAACGCACTTCCTGCTCCCGTCTGGGCAGGATGCTGTCGCCTTCCTCCGCGGCCTCTCAGCCCGAGTATTTCAGGAATGTCTGAAGCGCGTTGTTTTCCGCTCCCGAAGGCCACTTAAAGCCTGAGCCCAGGGCCCGGCTGGCCGAGCCGGCTCTGACACTGCCTCATTGTGCGAGCTGCACTGAGTGGCTGCGGCTGTGTCGCAGCGTGCCGGGCAGCGACATCCGCGCTCAGCACCGCTGCACGGCTGCTCCTGCAGGGGATGCGCGGGGGGATGAACCCTTCGGCTGCTCTGCAGCATCACAGCCCCGCCGTGGCATTTGCACTGTTTGAGACTCTCTCCAGAAGGGTGCTTTATGGCTGTCCCAGTGCTGGAGGGATGTGGGGAGCGCCTGTCAGCCTGGTTCTGTCAGGACTGTGGAAAGACTGCCTTGAGCAGCGCTTCAGGTGGCTCTTCATTACCAGCCAGAAGTTGATGCCAAGAACAAACCAGGAGATGTGCTTGGGTATCTGAGAAACTTGAGGAAAATATTCACACAATTCCCCAGGCAATGGGGATGTGAAAGTCATTTTGAAAGGAATGAAAGCAGTATGTGCTCAGAATTAGTGGGAGGTGGAAAGTGAGAGTTATCTTGGTGGCTGGGGAGCAAAGCTTAGGTGTAGGATGTCATCAGCAGCCAGGCACAGATGAAGGGTGGCAGTGAGGTCAGCCGTGATTAACAGTGTGAGTTGTGCAAGGAATGAGCTTGGCTGTGGCTAGAAGGAAAGCTTCCTCCAGATTAGGCAGATGCTACAAAGGGAGTTTCTGGTAGGGTTGTTATGTCCTGCTGCATCCAGCACGCCTGCTTTGCTCTGATAACACTTTGCAGTGCTTCACAAACTCGGGTACGTGCCTTGCTGTGCCGGCCACGTGTGTGCATTTCAGTGGAGAGGTGCTTATCTGGGACATTCCAGTGCGGGGGCTACCAGGAAAAGTTATTGCTGGCACCTCTATGCCAGTTCCGGACTCCTCTGGTGAACATTTTGTCCCATGTTTGAAGTTAAATACTTTGAGTACTCAAAGGGCTTCTCTTCAGCTCCATCGAGCTCTGACGATACCAGAAAGCCTCTCCTGAGCGTAAGCAACAATTATCCGCTGATACTGAAATCGAGAGAATGCTGTAACAAGTACATGTACGTGAACCTAATGAGGATTTCAGCCCAGTTAAGGTGCACTTATACCTAAATTAGTGAGTGGGAGACCTCCAGGGAGAGCAAAAAAAACCAGGTTGGTAGGCCTGCAGAAATTTAAGAATGTAAAACTTTCTCGAAGTGTAACCTTTCCTTTCCTGCTTTTCATGACAGCAATGATTCAGAGTAATGGGAAGACAATGGTCTGGAACACCCAATCTTTTCAAGGAGCTGTGCTATTGCCATGGTATGGATTCCTCCAGCTGAGCCTGATGTGATTCCTGCTCACGTCAGGAGGTTTTCTCTTGCTCACATTTTACAGAAAATAGGCATCATCTTCTGATTTGTAATACTACTCTTCGTGATTTCCAGGCCCACGTTGACACATCTCTGAGGTTCACCTCAGTGCTCATGCTGGACAGGTTTCTGCAGTTAATTACTTTTTCCCCCTCAAAGGTATGTGAAATTTTATGGAAAGCTTCCTTGTCCACTCAAAAAGGAAGTAGAGTTTGCTTTTTCTTGATTTTCAGGGGTCAGTTACCAAGGTTCCAGATGAAATACACAAGACTGATCATCTGAAACCGGGCACCTGAAACAATCCCAAGCGCTGGGGCAGACTGGTCATTTTTTAAACGGCCTTCTGCTTTTTGGGGGGATTTAAACCAGAAGCTTCAGAACAGAGAAACTTTAGACCAGAAACTTTGCATCAGAGCCAAGACAGGGCAGCATCTCTTCCATCAGTTCAGCAGCAGGTTCAGTGTGCAAGGCTTTTCTTCGTGTTTTCAAACACTGTGGGAAGAGCCAGGGATGGAACAGACGAGGTCAGAAGTTTGACTGTTTGGGGGGGTACAGTTTGGGATCATTTTGTACTTCAGCTGCTGTGGATTATGAATCCTTTGGGCACCGAATCTCTCCTCTCCTTTTTAGGAAGGGATTGGAGGGGAATTTAAACATGAGGAGAAAGGTTCAGTTATGGATTTGACAGCTAGAAATTGTTTGTGCAGTGCTTTGTCCCGGGACTGAACATGGTGTCATACTGAAGCTCGAGGCTAAAACAATTTGCTCTGTTGAGTATTTAACAATCAGGATACTTCAGGTAGAAAGCCAGGACAGCTTTGACAGCTACAGCTACAATAGCTGGTCAGAAGAGCAAACATTTTGAAGATAATGGCTTCTAACAGTAAAACTTTGCTGCTGCTGCTGCTGAGAGAGCGAATTCCAGCTCCCTCAAGTGAAAGAAGCTCCCAGGACAAAAGCGCCGTTTTCTCTGCTTGTACCTCCATCTGTGCAAGGTGCGTTTGCTGGCACAGCTCTGCCTTCAGAGGATCTTATCTCATCACAGCCCTGACTGACACAACTGTGCCGGGAGAGTCGGTGGTGGAGCCCTGACCTGAAAACACCCTGGCTCAGCTGCGGGGTTAATACCCGGCTGGGAATAAAAAGAGGGACTCACCGAATCCACTTTCTGAGCTGTCCTGAAGAGAAAGCCATGCACAGAGCCTGGCTGGGAAACCAATGTTCTTTGGGAAGGAGATCCCTCGGCTCTTTCAGCTGTTGTATTTTGGGGAATGGGTTTGGTCTAAGGGAAAACCTTTGGGGCCCAACAAAGTGCTGGATTTATTTACAAAAAATTGTTAAAAATTGACTGTGATCTCCATGGCTTGTTATTGTTGTTTCAGCGTTCTCCCCGTGAGGTAGCACTGACAGAATCATAGAATTACAGAATGGTTTGGGTTGGAAAGGACCTCAAGGATCATCCAGTTCCACCTCCTGCCATGGGCAGGGACACCTTCCACTATCCCAGGTTGCTCCAAGCCCCATCCAGCCTGGCCTTGGACACTTCCAGGGATGGGGCAGCCACAGCTTCTCTGGGCAACCTGTGCCAGGGGCTCCCCACCCTCACAGGGAAGCATTTTTCATTAATATCACCTGCTTTGTGACAGGGATCTTGGAGCTTGTCTGCTCACCCCACTGATCCAGCTGAAAATTAACTGCACCAGGACACTACTCCTGGCTGTACCACGTCGTGAGTGTGTGGGAGATGGGAAGTACTGCCCAAAGAAAACCCTGTAAGAAAGTGCACACTGCTCCTTCAGAATGCCTCTGACAGCTCTTGAAATACTGGGCTTAATGCCATTTATTGATTTGTAACCACGGAGACGGTGCGTGTTCCCAGTGCAAAGTGAGGGAAAAGCTCTTTTCCTTCACCTCCTTCACCTCCTCGGGGAGTGAACAATGCTGGAAAATGCTCTTACTTCTTGTAGCCTCCCCAAGCCGTCACAGGAGGGATGAGCAAGTTGTTTGCCTTCTCAGAGGCTGCTGCATTTTCACAAAGGTGGAGAAAATGAACCATTCCTTGCAAACCAGCCTGGAGCAAAAAAGGCTAAGCTATTCTGGGAGATGAGAGATAAGCACACCAGAAAGCGTTATCAGAGATTTGTCTTAACTTGCAAAGGTATTTTCTTTGATGAAAGAATCCAAACAGTTGTTTGAGATGTTCTGTCTGCTCAGATTTGTTTTCAGAGAGATCTCTCTCACGCCATCCTGACAAATGAAGCCCTTCTGCATTAGGTTTTTTAATAAAGATCTTCACTTTCTGAATTAAAAATTCAAAGTGCAAAAAAAGCAGTCAACAGAAAACTCAATTCAAAAAACAAAGGCTGAAGAATAGTGGATCCATATTTGTTCTGAGTGCTTGTTACTGGGCAAGTCCAAGCCCAGCTATTTCAGGAAGGATGGAGTGCTGGAGTGGGATCGCCGTGATTCAGCGTGGTGTGACCTGGAGTGTGATCAGCACTTACCCATCAGCTGACAGCAAACTGGTAACATTTGCTGGAGAACTGATGAAGATTTGAGAAAAATGGACAAAAAGACCAACTGCAGACCATCAGAACCATAGATAGGCACCAAAGTTTTGAAACAGAGGTACTAGAAATAAAAGACACCAAAGAAACTCAGGTATTTTTAAACTGCCTTTCTTTTCTCATAGTCTAAAACTCAGTCCTGCTGTTTAACCTGAGACACACTGGAGCCGTGTGACCAACGTGACAGGCTGGTAACTTGCCAGGAAAAAAAGTGTTTTGGATTGACTTGTCCTCTTTGCAAACTGTGTTTAAAAAGCGAATGATAGCTTCCCATTTTTGTTGGGAATTCAAAACGTTTGCTTTCAACATGTCACCAATACTTTCCATTTTGAATGGAAACGTCCACTTTTTTGCATGTTATGGTCAGAAACAGAGTACAACCAAATTGTCTTTTCCATGTATGAAACATCAAAAGTATTCTCTAGCTTAGCCCTTGGAGAAGCAGTGGGAGGAAGCGCTTTCAGTCAACTCCAAACAAAACTAAGAGTTGGCTGAACCTGGCCGAACCCCTTGGGCTGTTATCTGTGAGGCTCCACTCCTGAAAGAGCAGCATCTCAGGCCTCTGAAGACCTTTCTGCCATGGAGCTGGTAAAGCTAAGGCTATTTTTTGGCGTGGCTGCGAGGCTGTTGATGGAGTGCACTGAGTCCCTTAACACTGTATAAATGAGAGAGTAATGCTCGTGCGAATCTAGCAAGGATCACTGCATTAAAACCTGCACCATGTTTATCCTCAGCACTGAGGCGGACCCCTGGCATGGGTGCACTGCAGATTTAACCAGGGTGTCACTCCCTGCTGCGGTGCTCGGCGGTCGGGGTGATGTCTCCTGCCAGCTGAAGCTCCGGGCTCGCTGCTCGGGGGCCGCGGCCAGACCCCTTCCCTTCCCTTGCCGAGCAGCGATTCGGGGGGATCTCGGGCTGCTTTGGTCCGCCCAGCGCAGACGTGGGACAGTCGTCGGGGTCCCGAGGTGGGCAGGGAAGGCCTAGTCCCGGGGAGAGCACCCTGGGCTGTTCCCTGGGAGGTGGCGGAGTCACCGTCCTGGGCGGTGTTTTAAGCCTGGACGTGTCACTCGCTACCAGGCTGAGGTTGGCGCGGTGGTGTTCGGTCACAGGCTGCACTCGATGATCTCTGAGGTCTCTTCCAGCCTCCGCGATGCTGGGGTTCCCCGTGAGAGGCACTGAGAACTCGGCACCTCGCAGACACCACGCCGACTGCCCCTGTTCCGCCCAGGGAGCGGCGGCGGGCGGTGCCTCGGCCGGGCGGGGCAGAGCGGCGGCTCGGGGCCGGTCCCGGGGCCGCGGGCGGGGCAGAGCGGGGCGGAGCGGG
>VZTD01003252.1:54988-96778 GCA_013397725.1 Rhagologus leucostigma
CCCGCCACATCCCGCCGGCCTCTGTCCCCCCTGCGTGCCCTGTTCCTGTGCCCCGCCACATCCCGCCGGCCTCTGTCCCCCCTGCGTGCCCTGTTCCTGTGTCCCGCCACATCCCGCCGGCCTCTGTCCCCCCTGCGTGCCCTGTTCCTGTGCCCCGCCACATCCCGCCGGCCTCTGTCCCCCCTGCGTGTCCTGTTCCCGTACCGTGTCCCAGCCCGCCAGCCTCTGTCCCCGCTGCGTGTCCCTGGTCCCTCGTGCGTGTCCCTGTTGCCGTGCTGCCTCCCAGTGCTTTCGCCGCTCCCGACCTTCTGTGCCTTGTTTCTGTGCTGGACCTGACATAACTTTTCAGGAAGTTTTTGGGAGAGGTTGGCGGTCTCCGGTTTAATCTTTTCAGGCTCTAGTAGGACGCTTCGGGCACTGGTGCTGTGAAACTGCAGTTATGAGTTTTATCTAGAGCTGACAAATGTGGTTTGATTTAAGGCCTGGGGTTCTTACATCCTGTAATTACTTTTTCGAGGTCTGTTTCTGTTCGAGCCGTGACTTCTAAAAGCTGAAATAGCTGTGCTTGCTCACACCGTGGCTGGGGTGCAGCTGGAGCTGTAAAAAGGTGCTTTACACCTCCGTGGCTATTTCTGGAGGGGAGGGAAGCTTTGGTATTAAACGCTTGGCTGTGGTGTAACACGTGTGTGCTCCCTCGTGTGAGTGAGGAACACAGAGGAAGAGTTTCAGGCTGGGGCTTGGCTGTGCCCGAGCCTTCAGAGACTCTGCTGGCTCTCCTTATTCTGGCCCGAGCACAGCCACCACCAGCAGCACCGTGTGTAGGCTCTGTGTGGGTTGCACTGGCAGCATATTGAGCAATATACAAGTGTCGCTGCATTCCAAAAAGTAAACAGCAAAAATGGGTCGTGGAGTGGGAATATTCTCCATGCTTACACCGTGGAGCTTTGGGGAGGAAGATGTCACAGTGTGTCAGCTCGGGATTTATTGCCTCTATTAAAGGTAACAGCAGTATCCTGAGGATTTACATTTGTGAAGGACCTAAGTAGAGGTTTCAGTAAAACCGGTGCTCTCAGTGAGGCAGCATGGCAGGTTGGTTTGAGAGGCATCCTGGAGAGTAGGAAAGCAGAAATCTGCTTAAATTAAACTCTCTGTTTCAAGTGCAGCAAAGATTTTGGCCTCTTAACTTCTTCACATCAGTAAAAAACGAAGAGCCAGAGCGCTCCCTACTTTAGCTTAGTACCCATCCCAGTGGGGTTTTTGATTTAGCACAGCTTTTTGAAAAGCTGTGTCAGAGAGACCATCTCGTGGTAGAGACAGTGACTGTCAGTGGCTGCCGTGCTGCTCACGCATTAAGATCGATGTTCCCATGCTGGGAATGTGGAGTTGGTGTTTCTCTCCTTCCCAAAGGCAGTGGGAGCCCCACCTGTTTGCCTGGCTATGAGGGGGCTCCGAGGAGCGGGTTCCCCCTTCGGCAGCCCATCTCCTGCTTTGAGCCCTGGGATTTCATCCATTTGCTGCATCTGGGTGTAAGAGTTGTGCCGAGGAACGTTTAAGCTGGTCTGTCCTATGCACATGTGTCTGCAGCAGATCCAGGCTCTGGAAGAAACTCAGTGAGTAACGTTTCTGCTTGTCCCTGAAACGTAGGGTGGAGCGCCTTGAAACCAGGGATGTCACATGGGGCAGGGAACCGTGGTGAAAATCATCTTTTTTCCTACTTAGATGCGAGTCCTGTTTCCTTTCTGGGCTCTGCTGCGAGTGCAGTGTGACACACATTGCAGGAAGGAGAGGGGTGCCAGTGGAAATGTCTGTGGAGGTGCATGGGGAGGCTTTGCCTGTGACCCGTGGCAACATGAGGATAATTGTTAACATTCCTGAAATGACGGCCATTCCCAGGAGACTGAGGTTCCCAGGTGGTGCTTCCGGCCTGTCTGTTCCCATTGCTCCCTGGTGATGAGCAGGACAAAGTCTGGTCACTGCTCACTGGCCAGGTCAGGGTGGCCTGAGGACAGGCAGCGCTGTGTGTGATGAGGTGCTGGGTGCAGTGTCTTTTAGGAGGTTTTGTCTCTTTAATCCATCCAAGTGGGGGGTTCTCTGATGTTTCTTTCACCACTTAAAGGAACACTTTCAGTGAGGTGGAAATCCTTCCCCTGAAGAGCTTTGAAACCAACTGAAGGTTTAGTCTTTTTAGTTTGATTGCATCAAACCAGGCCTTTGGCTTACTGAGCACAAGGGAGTGTTGCTGTAAACTCCTTTGAGGAACTGCCTAATTTTGTGTGTTGTGCTTTGCATTATGTGTTTTTCTGTGAAGGTGAAGGGAGCACGGAGAGGGTGCCAGATCACAAATCTGGTACAGATGTTCCAAAAACACATCCCTGACTCCTGAGGTGGTTCAAAAGGAGGGCAAAAACCCCAAAATGCCTTTGACTGGGGAGTCTGTTGTTTTGCAGTAGTTTTCAACAGAGAAAGTAGGAGCCTAAATATTAGGCAGGATTTAGGGGGATGATAAAGCATCCTGTGGTGTTAGGAGTGGTCAGTAAAGCCCCTGTCCCACTGCTGAATTTGCATGCCCTTCCTTGAGGGGGTGCTGGTAACTTTTGCCTCAGCTGCTAAATGGTGATGTGCAAGTTCAGTTGGTATATCTGAGACAGCTTCTTCTCGTACTTACCTTGGTTATTGTCAGGGCTTCAAAGCAAAACCGAAGTTATGTGGCTGCTTTAAAGTGTACAATTATGATCTGACCTATTTCTGCCTGGCCAAACCACATCTGGAAACTTACAAAAGCAAGGAACAGGTTTATTGGAAGGTTCAGGCAGGTTTTGTTGTGTTCACTCCTCTTGTGTGGAACGTGTGCATACGGCTGTGCATTAAGGATACATAAAAATACTTAATACCTTCATAACTAAAACCACTTAATACCTTCCTGTACTTAGGCTGAATAGTGAGCCCCTTCCTCCATTAGTAATTGTGAGATCCCATTAGTCATCCCATTAGTCATCCCATTAGTGACTTCGCTTTTGAATCCAGCCCAGCAGAGGTGAACTACATTGCCTTGCCTCACGCTTACTGCTGCTGTTTATGCCCACTTGTTTATGTAGCATTTACTATAAATTCCCCCTCTGGCTGAGTGAAGACAGGGTGGTCATTTAATGACAGCTTCAGAAATCACAGGTAGCTCCTCGGAGATGTGTTGTTTGCAAGCGTTAACCTTTGCATCACACAGAAAAGGCTCCGTGCTATTCCTCAGAGATTACATCTCTTGCCCTGTGTTTGGAAAAGTCAGCATCTAATCCAGAATGAAACCTTGGTCCTCTCGGAGGTCAGTGTTTCTCTTGCCTTGGGTTTGTTACCTGCACTTGTTGTGTGTTTCCAATTTGAGGCAACTTCAGCAGGAGATCACGGTAAGTCCTGCCATCTCTCAGTGGGTTTCTGGTGGGATCTTTGCTTTGGATCTCCCTCTCCCTAGGGAGGGTGCTCAGCTGGGAACGTACCTTGAGATGTAGGGAATGATGCATTTTTCTTTTCCCTCCTTTTTATTCCCCCACCTCTCTCTCACAAATTGACCTGTGTGTTGGCTCGGCTCATACTGAAGACAGTGGCTGTTTGTTACTTTTCTAGTAGTGTTTGCTGCCAAAATAGTACTTTATTTGTGCTTAAAGGATGGAATTTTCCATTAATAATTCAGTCATCACACTGGATTCACAGTTGCTTGCCCATGCTATGTATTGCCCTTGCTACGGGCACATACAATTTCCTGGTGTCCTTTAGCTTGCAGAGCACTTTGTTCCTCTGTGACTTCTGCTGTACATGGGAAAGTGTGCTGGGTTAAAGCTTTCTCCTTTTTCCGTTGGCTGTGCTTCTGTTTCTGTTAAAAGGCCAAGATAAACCAATTGTGTAAAAAGCTGATTTCTTTCCTCGGTGGAACTATATTTAGATACAGGTTTTGCAGCCCATTATAGGTAAAGCCTTTCTGTTCCCTGCCCCTGCCTGGGTCATCTTTATCATTAATCATAGAATCACAGCATCTGTTAGGTTGGAAAAGACCTCCAAGGTCAGTGAGCCCAACCTGTGACTGATCCCCATCGTGACAACCAGCCCAGAGTACTGAGTCCACTCCTTGCTTGGACAACTCCAGGGATGGGGACTCCAAACCTCCCTGGGCAGCCCCTGCCAGTGCCTGACCACTCTTTCCATGATGAAATTCCTCCTGATGTCCAACCTCAGCCTCCCCTGGCACAGCTGAGGCCGTTTCCTCTTGTCCTATCCCTTGTTCCCTGGAAGCAGAGCCTAACTTCCCCCAGTTTCACCCTCCTGTCAGGGAGTTGTGGAGAACCAGAAGGTCCCCCCCGATCCTCCTTTTCTCCAGGCTGAGCCTCCCCAGCTCCCTCAGCCACTCCTCATCAGACTNCTGCCCACCTAAGCAGGTGCTGGCTCATGTTCAGCTGCTGTTGACCAGCAACCCCCGGTCCTTTTCTACTGGGCACTTTCCAGCCACTCTGTCCCAGCCTGGAGCGATGCAATGAGGGAGGCGGGTGGAGAACTTGGGAGAGGTTGGGCTGTGTAGTCCAGCCTTGCCACACCAACAAATCTGCTGGCTGTGAGTCCTGTGAGCTCTTGCCGTGGAGTGCTAGGTCCCTTTGTGCTGACAGAGCTGATGCTTCAGGAGAGTGCTGCTCACTAGAGGTGCTGGCTGGAAGGAATTGTTTGTGGTAAGGTGAGGATGCTCCTGTTCCCTTCTGTGGCTCTGCAACATTAAGCAGTGCAAGCTGTGTCAAGGAACAAGACCAGAGGCCACTTCAGCAGTCTCTGGCTTGTGGTGTTTGAGGGGAAATAAAAATAGCAAAACCAGTGACTTTAAGCAGCCCTCTGCATACATTTTGATGGTAATCCCTGTTCTAGCAGGCACAGTGTTGTAACTCTTGCGTGAATAAAATCCCCTTGACAAGTGGCACCTATGCACAAAAGGCTCCGAGGTCAGGTATGCTGATCCAAAAGTTAGTTTGCACTTGCATCTTTCTTTATAGGCTTTTTCCCTAAATATTAGTGGAAAACTGAAGGCTGAGACTTGAGCCGGCTGTCGCAGCATCTGAACTCCAAAGTGGAGAATCTCTGTGCTGCCAGACAGCTGTCGAATTGTGTCACAGATGGGAAAAATCTGATAATCACTAGTGTGAATCAGCATCTTTTAAATCCAACAGTTCTCACGGCTCCAAATGTGATGGATTTGGGAGAAGAACTTTACTTTCTTGCTCTATTACAGACGCATCAAAATGAGAGGAAATTATAATGGTCTGGTCTTCCCTGCCGTGTCTCAGACTGATCAGTTCTGAAGCAAAAACATAGGGAAAATAGGGTATATTTTATATGGCAGTGTAGAATATAATCCCAGATAGTTCACAGGCACTGCAGTGGTTGTGAAGGAAGATACAACACACACAATTTTAGTTGGCAACAGAAAAATAACTGTAAAAATAACTGTAAAAGCAAACTGCCAAACAAACAACCCCCCAATCTCCTCATTCTCAAATCTTTCCCTTGTTGTGCTCTGTTATGGAGGACAGAGACAAGAACACACAATGCATTTACCCAATCAGCACCAGGATGTGTTTTGGGGACGAGGAAGGGCAGTTCCTTTCCTTGGTGCTGTGGCAGCTGTGCACTCGGCTGTCCATCTGCTCTGTCAGCAGGTGTGGCCATGGGGAGCTGGTTCTCTCCCAGCTTTGTGGTTCATAGGCTGAGTCTGTCCAAAGAATCCAGAGTAATCCAGAAAGGCTGTTTTACTGAATCTTGACTTGATATTTTCTCTCTAAAATCTGTGTACTCACTAGTTACAGCCAGGTAGGAAGTTTTGACAGAAATACAGCCTTTGTGAAACATGGGAAAGGTGTGAGTACTGTTGAAGGAAATTAGCTATTTAGACTAGGCTGGGTCATGCAGAGTGTTAGGGATGGGGAGAAGAACCTGCAGCCCATTTGGAGGCTGGTCTCCATGTTTTTGGGTGTCGTGAGGTTGGTGTGTGAAGATGTCTGTAGGATCAAATTAAGGTTCTGCAGAGTGTAATGCTGCTAATTAATGTCTGTCTTGAAGAGCAGGTGAGAAGAGTACCTTTTATGTAAAAACACCCTGAGCTGTTGGTGTGTTTCTGAAAATAGTTATGATCTCACGTGGTTGTAGCCCTTGTGATCCTGGGTTCTGTACAGCTTTGCCGTGTCCTTACACAGCTGCCACGGGTTGGTAAAAATCCCTCAGGCCATATGGAGCCTGGCAGAGTCTGTTCTCTGTTGGGCTTGGATCAGGTGGGCTGCTCCTATGGAAGAGGTGCTGTGGAGACAGGGAAAAGGGAGCAAATACCTTGGGATCTTCTCAGCGTGAGCGGGTATTCATAGATGTCAGCTGTGTGGTTGTGTTTTGCATGATTTTGGAACCTTTTCTTGTGGCTTTGAAGCACCTCCTCTTCTCTCCTGGTTTAGGTTTTAGACCTGTGCTAAAAGTAGGATGGATTCATCTTTGTCCATCCCCAGCCTTGGGGGGAGTGTGCTGTCTCTGAGTGCAGGATGCAGGGGCAGGCGAGGGCTGGGGTGTGGGTGAGGCTGTGGCTATGTGGGATCAGGAAGCATTCCTGGTGCTGGAACCTGCATTCCAAGCTGGAAAACACGTGGGAGGTGGTGGTTTGATGGCCGTGATGCTCAACCCTTTTGCTCTTCCTCGTGCACTGGAAGCATCTCTGGCAGACTTTTGTTAAATAGTGGGGGAGGGATGGTACACAGAGCTCTCTTTGGAAGAACCAGACAGAAATTTCATCCTCTCCAGGAAAAGCAAGGTGCTCCATCCCACAGCTGACAAATACTCTGTGTGATCTACACCCTGGGGACCTCTGTGCTGCGAGGGGGGACCTCCACATTGCAGCTGGAGGCTGAAGTAGCTGTCCCTGGTGGCTTCCCTCAAGATCCAAGTTCAAATGTCTGTTCTCCTGGACCTGGATGTGCATCATTGGCAGTGTCATTGGGCTGGTGGCCTACAGAGAGTGAGGGGAGGATGTGTTGGAGCAGCCAGGGCCCACTGAGTGTTCCCCATTTCTGCCCACAGCTGTTGGCACGGTGGAGCAAGGGTCTTGCTGAAGAAGAGGTGGGTGTGTCAAGCATCTGATTGCCAGGAAAGGCTTGTGGCAGCTAGATGGCTCCTGGTGGGTTCAGGTGCTGGCTTTGTTGTAGTATCCTCTGTCCTGCTTCCAAACCAGGATTAAGCTACGGAAAACATTTCTTTACTCTTAATTTAAATCCCTGGGAAGTTGGTTTTGCATCAGAGCGGACTTGAAAAGGCTTGTCAGCTGGATCTTAGAGCCATCAGCATTTTTTTCCTCTCCACTTAACCGAAGCTGGTTTAATTTGTGACAGCACTTTTAATTTATTATGTTTGTAAAGGAAACATCACAGGGGAAAGTTCAGAAACGCATATTTATATTTCTTGCCTAAGCTTAAATTGGCTCTAAGAATTTGGGTTTTGTATTTTTATAAAGAAAGGTTGGTTGTTTTTTTTTCTATATTGCACAATTTTTGTTTGGTTTATTGTGTGTTTTCTTCTCCTCCAAAAGGAGCATATAGTGGCCTACCTTGGTGTACACCTTCTCTTGGATGTGAAACGTGTAACTAACAGGTCCTAACCAAAAACATCTTCTCAGAGGTTTCCACACTCATGGTGGAGCTGGTGTTGGACCTCCTGTGCTGGGCAGGGCCACTGCAATCTCTGGTGATGCTGAACAGAACTGTATTTTCTGGAATATCTTTAGGATGTGCAGCAGGAATTTGGATGCTGTGGGGGAGTTGCACCACTGCCTGCCCAGCTTCTTGGGAGGACTGGAGCCTGTGTTGGTGAGGGGCCCCAGGGAGGTGTGTGCCCTGCTCTGGGTGAGTGGGAGGATTGCTGCTGGGTTTGGGGTGCAGATGTGCCCTGCTCCTTCCCCAGTGCCCTGAGGGGGCATGTAGCCATCCAGCAGCAGTGGCTGAGGCTGGGACTGTGCCTCGTGGCGTGGGGACACTGCAGTCTCATGGCTTGCCTCTGGCAGCTGGTGGGTAGTGCGACCAGATTCGTGGTACTGCTCTAAAGCTGGGATGCTGCTGGCATTGTTGGGGTGGTGGAAACATCTGGGAGCAGCTGGCTGCGAGATGGGGCGAGTCCTGGGGCTTCCCCCCGTGGCATTGCCTGTCCTCAGCCAGCTTCTTGGGGAGCTTAGAGGATGATTAATTCTTCTCCCCTTTCAAGCTTTCCCACAAGTTAAAATAGCAGAGTTGAAGATGTGGCTGGATGTTTGGATGGGTGTTAGGTGGACAGAGCAGTCATGGGTTTATTCTGCAGCAGCAGCATCTCGCTCTCTTTCCATTAGCAGTAGAGCTTGAGAGTGTTCTTTTGGTGAGCAGTCATGAGGCTTTAAACGCAGCATGGAGATGAGAAGATTGAGATTTGTTTTCAGGGTGGTGCCGGTAAACTTCCTGCAGCCTGTGGTAGAGATAATTCTGCGGATTCTGGCTCCATTGTTGTGACTGGGTCTAAGGTGAATTTAAGAAAAATGTTTTGGTTGAACAGGCTTTCCTTTCTGCTTTATCCAAAGGGAAGTTCAGAGCCTGTCTGTTGTTCTCATTACTGAGGGAGTTTCTGAACGAGACCTAAATCCATGATTATTTGCACGTCTTTATCTGTGTGACACAGAGTTTTCCAGGTCGGTACCTCGTGTTTCAGACTCTCTTGTCATGGTGTGCGATCTTAAATCTGCATATGCAGGAGTGATTTATCTTAAAGGGTCAATAAGGTGAAAGGCATTTCTCTCAGCATCATTTTGGGCAGAAGCAGCTGCTGAGGACCAGCAGTGCTGAGCTCACAGCAAGCTCTTGGGCTGTTGTTGGAAGGAGAGTGAAATGCAGAGTTGTCCATCACAAAGCTGTAATGCCCGGTGGGGGTGAAGAGGAGGCACTGATTACCTGCAAGGTCTGTCAGGGATGAGACTTCCCTGTAACCTGCTTAGAGGGAGGAGGGAAACATCTTGTAGCCCAACATACCTCCAGAGAGATTTATGTTGGAGCAAAACCACAGCCTGGCCTTGGGGAGGGCCTCCTTTTGTGCAGGCTGATGGCAGTGGGAGCTGGAAATGTTTTTCCTTTTGGAGCTTGTTGGAAGACAATCCCTGTTACATGTATGTATGTTTACCTCCTTTTTTGCAGAAGTACCGAAGCAGGAGCAGGTTCAAGGCTGTCTTTTGCAAGGAGCCTCTGTGCTGACATCTCCATCTGAAATCTGTTCCCATTTTCTTCAGCTTGTTGCTCTCAGACCTCGCAGTGCTTGAAACTCCCCCTTCCTTCCCCACTCTTCCAAGGAATTTTGCAAAGAAATCAATAGCTGTCTAGTTATGACAGCAAAATGAAAAAGGCTGTAACGTCTCCATAGCTACCTAAAAAGTACTTGTAAAATGCTGGTGGAAGAGAGTGCCCTGGAATTATCCCATGCATTCCTTGCACGCAGACTGAAAATCGTTTGCATTAGTTAAGTAATCGCTGCACGCTTGTCCAGTGAGCAATGTTTGGTTACTGCAATAAATTTTTGTTCCTTAAACCCTGTGAAGCTGAAAAAATGAATTTGTTTTACATAGAAAACAAACTGACCTGCACTCTCAGTAGATGAACTGATTGTAAACGGGCCAGCTTAATCCAGCTTGGTTTTTTTCTCGTGTTTCATGTAGCATCTGAAAAGAGACAGCTTGTGGCAAATTAGCCAGGGTGAGACTACAAAAAGATTGAATTATTCCTGTTTGAACAGTTCCCAGCATGCGAGCACTTGCTGCTTGGCTTGTACATCATCTGGCTTGCCAGGGCTGCTGTGATTGAGGTGAAAGTAAATAACAACCAACTGGAAATCTTGCTTTTGCTGTAAATGATAATTTATTCATTCACCAGTGAAAATACCACAGAGATATGATGAACAAAAACTGTAGTTGCTGTGTGTTTGGGCTCTCTCGGAACAAATGTCTCTCCCTGTTGCATTTCTGTGCAGAGAAGCTGTTTGACACTCTGTCCTGTGCTGTCCTAGGAAGTAATTTTGCTCCTGATGGAACCTGGCGCTGGTGTGGAAATGCAGCTGTCGGAACACACAGGTGTTGTGCTTGGCGTGTGTGCGTGCCTCACTCTGGGGCATGGCGGCAGAGCTGGGCCTGCCCTCTTTAGGCAGGGCTGAGCTGACTGGGGCACCTGGAAATGCAGAAGGAGTTGACACAATGGGATGTTTCTGTAGGGGCTTGCCTTGATATACTGGTGTGTCTCCGTGCCTCTTTCAGAGGGGAAAGACTCTGCAGTTTTGAGACCCACGATATAAGAAGGATGTAAAGCTCTCAGAGAATGTCCAAAGGAGAGACATGGAGATGGTGAAGGGCCTGGAGGGGAAGCCACATGAGGAGCAGCGGAGGGCACTTGGTCTGTTCAGCTGGAGAAGAAGAGACTGAGGTCAGAGCTCACAGCAGTTCTGCAGCTTCCTCACAAGGGGAAGAGGAGGGGCAGGCCCTGATCTCTGCTCTGTGTGACCAGGGACAGGACCTGAGGGGACGGCTGGAGCTGTGTCAGGGGAGGGTTAGGGTGGATATCAGGAAGAGGTTCATTCACCAGAAGGTGATGGGGTACTGAACAGGCTGCCAGAGCTCCAGGAGCATTTGGACAACAACCTCAAGAGCAGGGGGGGATTCTTGGGGCTGTCCTGTGCAGGCCAGGAATTGGACTTTGATGATCCTTGTGGGCCCCTTCCTACTCAGCTCATTCTATGACTAAAAAGGGTAGGGAAGCTACAGCACATGTGGCAGTAGTTTGAGATCGGCTACCCAGTTGTTTAGGACAGTGTATCCAGCTGGACTGCTGATGCTAAATTGGAATTTGGCTGTGATATTGCAGTTAATTTCTCTTCTTACTAAAAATGTTCTATATAATTTTCCTGTGGCTGTGGTAATTAGGCCTGGCTTTACTGTTGCACGTGATGAGGAACAGCATTTCTGTTCCTCAGATCCAGCTGTGTTCATGTAGCTCCTGCAGAGTGTGCATTTAGGAGCAAAACAGGAGGTCTGTCTGTGTTAAAAGGAAGGAATGGGGTCCTACCACCTTCCCTCTGAGCCTTGCTTTGTTTGTTGTCTCTTTGCCCTAAGACGTGGAGCCATTTGTGGGTGAGGTGTTACTTGCTGTAAGAGAGCGAGAAATAGGAGTGCTGTCCATAAAATACCTGCTAGAGCCAATGAAAGTACCACTTCTGCTTCTAGTGAGAGTTCCACTTTGTATTGTTTGACTTGCCTTGTGTTTTTGGAAGGGAGAGGTTGTTGGGGATGGAGACCCGGTGATGGTCTAAATGGAGATGCCTTTGCTGATGTCCCTTTTGTCGGGGCAAGCTGTTAGGGGGATGATTGGGGAAGGGAGGAGGACACCCTGGTGCTGAAGGGGTGGTGGGGTCTCTGCTGCTGAAGTCCTTGGGTGTGGAAGTGAGGGGCAAGGAAACAGGTCTCTCAGGGAAGGTAGGGGGTCTGGACTGGGCTTGTTGGGTGGTGAGAGGCCCACGTGAGCTGCTGCAGAGCAGGGGACCCTGCTGGCTTTTGGAGTTGGCAGTGCCGCCTGCCATGGGGTCCATCCTCCCAGTGCATGTCCCTGCCCTCCCACGGGCAGACAGGAAAATTCAGAGTGCTGTAATTTGTGGTGTCCTTCCTTCAATCCTTCCTGTCCTGCCTGTGCTGCAAAGTTTTGAGGCAAGTGTTTTACTCCGGCGTCTAGATCCTCATGCCTCGATTTTGTTGATGTTTATACAGAAGCGTGAGGGCAGCCAGAGGTTCTGCGGGGTCTGATAGAAGCCATACGTCAAATTAATCCAAATTAAACTGTTAGTTGTTCCCTGATAAACAGGAGGTTACAGCACAGACTCAACATGTTGCATAGCTTTGAGACTATGAGAAGTGAAACGTGCATCCTCCTCTAAAAGTTGGCTGGCCCTGTTTGAGGCCTGATGAGGTTTTGAGACAAGCCAGTACAGCAAGCTCGCTGTGTAGGCGTTCGTGGGAAATGAGGCAGATTTCTGGGAGGGTACTGTGGGTATAGGGAGGCAGAGGAGTGCTGGAGATGAACTAAAGTAACTAAAAACCCCATGGGGCTGCTCAGGGTGAATCTGTGGACCTGCACACTCCTCCCTGTGGAGGAGGGAGAGGTCAGGTTGCGTGTCCTGCTAGTATGGGCCGAACCGGAGCTGCTTTGCCTACATGGTGAGATTTTGCATGCCAGTCTGTATGCCAGCTTCCTCGTGGTGCTCCACAGCCGTGAAGCACGTGGCAGGGATGTGGAAGGCGGGGGAGAACAGTCTGGTCAGGGCAGCTTTCCAGGGGGTGGGTGACAGCACTACTCTTGTTGCAGAGCCTCTGGTCGGGCTCAGGAAGTGCTGGAGGTTGGTTGATGGCCAGACTCTCAATGGGAAGCTTGGAATTCCCCAGGACAGTGGGAAAACATGTTGCTGGGACTGGCTCTGGCTGTTGCCTCCTTTTCCAAGCACTGGGGTGAGGGTGTGTTGGGCTTCCCAGCAGTGGTGGCATTAAGGAGCCATTGTAGGCTGGAATGATTTTCCCTGGATGGAGCCAGAGACAGCTCCCAGAGGCGTGGGGCTTTGCTGGCTTGTGTCTTTGGAGGGAGCTGATTTCTCCCAATGAGGTTTTTAGGCTTCTCAAAGAATAAAAAGTGTACAAAAATGTGCCTGTTCAGAAAGGCGTGCTGGGAGCAGTGGAAGCAAGAGATGGAGCAGTGTAATTTTGCAGATGAGTTCGTTCTGGCCTTCAACTGTGCTGCTGTGGAAGGTTTGCAATGCCACCTGCTTCTCGTAGGGCTGGGAGTGGGGAGGGCTGGATGCTGCCAAGGAGTTTGAAACTGCAGGCCAGCCCAGGAATGCAGCAGTGCTTCTCCAAGGGAAGGAGCTGCCTCTCCTGCCCTCACGGAGCTTGTGTTGGTCTGGTGGCTGTAAACAGACCTGCAGCCTTTCTGCAGAGCTCTGATGGCTGAGGAGAGGCAGCTTCTGGGTGGGACACTGATTCTTAGCTGTGACCCTGTGTGCAAACAGAGCCTGGAGAAAAGGAGCTATTCTGTATTACAGTCTTTGGGTCATGCATATTGATCTCTTTCAACACTGCTGAGGAATAAAGGATAGAGGAAATACTGCTGGTGGTGAGGAAGGAACTTTGTAACTCTGCGCTTGTGAGTCCCTCCTTCCCATGGGCTGTGTGCTTGGCACTTGGACCATATCAACTGCTTGTGTTTGGAATTCCAGAGAAGAGGCTTCCCTTCCAGACTTCCTATAGTAATTCACATCTGTGAAGCTGAATGCAGATGCTGCCGGCCAGGCTGTGGAGATTCATGGCCAGCTGTGTATGTACAGAGGGGGAGGGATGTTCTTTTGGCATCTGCAAAGGCAGCTTACTAAAAATAGGCTAAAGCCCATGAACCCGGGAGTGAAAGTAGTTTTCCCATAAGTCTCACTTGATGCTCCCCTAAGGAGTATTTGTTTGGAATATGCTCCATGTCTCTGCATTTGCAGAAAAGCCAGTTGTGCTCATGCTGGAGCTGCTGCTGTGTCGATGGGGCCAGACTGAGCTCTTAACTCCACCACTCGTTCCCTTTGAGGCTGGGATAAGTTGCCCTCCTTGTTTTCACTGCTTTCCTGCTATCAGGGCTTTTGTCTGGCTTCCTGAAGCCCTTGTGCTGTATGAGGGCAGACAGAAGTCCTGTCTGAGCAGGAGCAACACTTTTTGGGGAGGCACTGCCAGTCGAGCGGCACGCAAAGAGATCGGTGTGTCACAGCAAGGCCTTTCCTGTGGTTTGGGCTGCTGGCCCTGGCCATGTTTTATGGGTTTGGTAGGGGCAATTCCTCACACACACGTAGCAGCCTTTGCCCCTGAGCTACTTTGTGGTTTTGAGTCCTTTCCATACCTTGATGCTGTTTTTCCCTGCATCTCTTCCTCCCGTGTGGGCACCCTGTGAGCTGACCTGTGCCGAGGAGTCCCTGCCAAGACCTTGTGCAGGTTTTGGGAGTGGAACCTCCAGGCTCCCTCCTACGCAAGGCTGGGGCCTCTGGCAGTGCAGAGCTGGCTTCGTTTTCAGCAAAACAGAATAAAGCAGGTCGGTGTTAACTTGTCTTCACAGAGCTGATCCTGGCTGCAGCTCAGTTGGGTCGTAGCTGGTAGAGAGAGAGACACTTCCAGATTTTAATGCTGTGAAGAGAGAGCCTGTGCTTGGCTGTGTCTCATAACTGTTTTCTGTCGTTGACTGCACGCCTGGAATTGTAGGAGGTAGTGTTACATTTCTGGACAAGGCTTTGAACAAGATCTGCTGTCAGAACAGCTTGATAAACGGCTTACCGTGATGCAGAATGCTGGTCTGTCATTTTGCAAATTGAATTGCTGGAAAGCTCTTACGATTATTAAAAGATACTTTGTGTTAATTTAATTTCCTGTAAAAGACACAAGCTGGGTGATTTAAAGAAACAAAGCAAATGCGTAATCAAGGTAAAAGCAAAAATTTCGTATCTGTGCATATGCAGGGCTTGAATATTGCATACTTCCAGTGGCATCCTGTGTGGGGACAAAGTAAAAAAATTATACAGAAAACCCCTATACTTTAAAATTTGTCAGTTTTAAGAAAGCTGGAAAATGAGTAGTGAAACCCAGGCAAAGCGGGAATGAAGAAAACATTGGTTTAATATCTTCTCTGAGTGATGAGAAACAGGAAATTTCCCCCCCCCGTTGTATTTTAAATGAGTTTAAAACTGTGTTCCAGACAGCTTGTGAACAATCAAGATTCAGGGGTGGTTTTGTGAGCAGAAGGGCTATTATTTGGGCTTTCTGGCTGGGTTCCAGCTCAAGGGATCTCAGTTGGGGTGAAATGCCTCCTTGCTATAGGCAAGCATAGCTGTTGCCTCCCCCTCCTGTTCCTCAGGGATCGGCAGCCTCCCCTCCCATTTTTTTCCATGCTGATGTCCTTCAGAACCGAGTTAAGCTCGAGTGATCTCGCCCACATATATTGAACTTGACTCCTGCTAGCAGTGAAGGGCTTGTGTGCCCAAAATACTGAATACTGATTGTCTTGCCACTCTTCCTGTGGTGAGCGGCTGAAGAGAGATGTTCCCAGCTGTGTGTCCCTCTCAAATGAGTCAAACATGAGCGATTTTGGGCATCCTTTGAAGGAAGGATGCTGCTCTGGATAGCAGTAGCTGTGCTTTTAAGGATGCCAAGGGGTCTGAAAGCTCCGCTGTAATTGTATATAGCACTGAACTTTTAAAACAAATCTATATAAATATGTATACAAATGTGTTGCTTTCTGAGTTTGTCCACAAGGTATGATGGAGTTGTGTTGAAAATAGTGGCGAATACTTGGAGTGCTTTGGGGTGCCTGAGTGTTGCCTGCCTGCAGCAGTGCTTAGGCACTGCTTAAGTGTGCTTAATCAAACATTTGCCTGTGTCTCCTGCCAGCTGAAGTTAAGCGCCCGTGCTCGAATTCAAGATGTAGATGGGAGGGCGAGTCAGGGACAGTGCTTGAGTTAATTCTTCAATGTAGACAAACTCTCTGGTAATTAGTCTGTTTGTCTAAGTCCTGCAGCAGTTTAGCATTCCTGTTCTGTTGTTCCCTTTGCCTGTACTCTCCCCTCCTGCTGCAGTGCTGTTCAAAGTCCGTCTCGCCTCAGAAGTGGCTCTGCCTATCAATAATACATCAAGTGACGTTCCTGGAGCTGTGTTTGCTTTATAAAGTGTGTTTTGTGGATAGCTGCTTGTATCTTTTCCAAGTGCTTTTCCTTGCAAGAAGCCTGCTAATGCAGTGTGGTTCGTCGTGAACTGAATTTATCGCTTAGTGATATTTCTCTTACAAATACCCGACCTGCCCAACCCTGGGAGCGAGGTTGGTGTGTGTGTATCCAGGCAGTGTTTTATTAAATGTGTGTTGTTAAAGAGCTTTGCTGTCTCCTGTTGCTGCTGACTCTGCTCTAAAGGAGTCATAGAATGGCCTGGGTTAGAAGGGACCTTAAACATCCCCCAGTCTCAACCCTCCTGCCAAGTGGACACCTTCCACTACCCAGGTTGTTCCAAGCCCTGTCTAGTCTGGCCTTGGACACTTCCAGGGATGGGGCAGTGACAGCTTCTCTGGCCAACCTGTGCCAGGGCCTCACCACCCTCACAGGGAAGAATTTCTTCCTAATTTCCAGTGTAACCCCATACTCTTTCAGTTTAAAGCCATTCCCTCTTGCCCTGTCAGTATATGCCCTTGTCAAAAGTCCCTCTCCAGCTTTCTTGTAGCCCATGAAGGTGCTTTAAGGTCTCCCTGGAGTCTTCTTTAGCCTGGAGAAAAGGAGACTCGGAGGTGACCTTATCACTCTCTACAACTTCCTGCAAGGTGCCTGTAGTCAGGTGGGGGTTGGTCTCTTTCTCCAGGCAGCAACTGACAGAACAAAAGGACACAGTCTCAAGCTGCGCCAAGGGAAAGATAGGTTGGATGTTAGGAAAAAGTTTTTTACTGAAAGAGTGATAAAGTTATGGAATTGTCTGCCCGGGGAGGTGGTGGAGTCACCATCCCTGGATGTGTTTAAAAAAAGATTGGATGTGGCACTCGGTGCCATGGTTTGAGGTGTTAGGGCATGGGTTGAACTCGATGATCTTGAAGGCCTCTTCCAACCTGGTGATTCTGTGATTCTTTTCTCCAGGCTGAGCAACCCCAGCTCTGAGTGCTGAGAGAATCCTGCTACCACGTGTGGCTTGAGCGGGTGCCCTTTGCAGGCCAGCTCCGAAGCTTCCCGGTTCCCTGCTCCTGCAGCCCAGGGTGTCTCAGATGGTGTGAGGGGTTCCCGTGCTGGGCGCTCCGTGTGTGCAGCGTGGCTGTACCGAGCTGTCCCCAGGCCGTGACCCTCCTTGTGTTCCCAAACGGAACGCTGCAGGTCACAGGAAGTACAGCTGCATTGCTTGGAGTCTCTTCAGTTCTTTAAAAGGATTTCCTGGGAACAAAGGCTCTTATTGCTCTTTTTCGTCAATTTGGTTGGGTTTTTTTTTTCTTCTTCTGACTGCTAATAATCTTGGCTTCTCGTTCACTGTTCTCTCCTTTTTTAAGGAGGCTGGGGAAATAATGGTTTCCTTGTTTTTTTAATTCTGAACTGAGTTTGCCATGGTATCTGTAGGGCAAATAAATCTTTTTTGCCTCTTCCTGGCATAAGAATACCTTTCATTTAAGAGAAACTATAAATCTAAAATAACAAAAATTACAGTTTGACCTTTATTAGTTAGGAAAATAGTGATGTAATGAAATGACTACTGAGAAGTATCAGTGGGAACAATCATATGGGCCTTTACTTGTCGTTTTCCTGGCTCTGCTTTCCAGAAAGCCCCACGTTTGCCAAAACTGGTTCTTAGCCATTGCAGCTATAATGCCATGTGGGGCTTTAAGTTTGCTTTGACATCTGCACTCACCCAAATGATCAGTTCCTTCAAATTTAGATTGAGCAAAGGTGGAGGGGACGACTGGTAAGGGCTCGCAGCAGCGTTCCCTGCTGTCCCATCTGTCCCAGAGCAACCTCACCCCACTGGAGCTGGTGCCCATGGGAGCTGCCTGCCAGATGTGCCTGCCTGCAGCACAGCCCTTCTTCCCCCTGGCCAGGCAGTCTGGAGCAGGAGGGCAATGGGATGCCATGCCATGGGGAGAGCTTCTCCCTGCAGCCTAGGTTAAGGGCAGCATCCTCAGGGAGGGCTCTCAGGTGGCCAAACAGCCACCTTCCTTCCTTTTCCCACCCCACCCTGCCCCTTCACATCATCTTGGGGATAATTGCAGCTGTTTGGAGGAAGCAGAGAGCTCCAGCTGCTGAATCAGTGGGCACATGCATGTCTGGATCGTTCTCCCTCAGGGTTTGGGACTAGACTGCGTCTTCACAACGCCGACTATAAAGGATCTGTGACTGACATGAAAGGACTTGGAAAGCATTAAAAATTGGTTTAGCCCTGCCCTGGCACCTTCTCCCTCTGCTTTCATGACATGCGAGTGTGAGCATCAGAAGTTGGCTTTCTGGGACTAATCTAGCCTTGGCTCAAGGAAGTGGATATTTAGGCGGTGCTCCATGAAGTCAGTGTTATAACTTTGTAAAAAGTACCCTTTGGATCAAACCTGATTCCTTTATGCTCAGACAGAGAGAATTGTTGGTACTGGCCCAGGTTAGCAGACTCCCCTGCTTATCTTGTTCAATGCTCTCTTCCCTCCTGGACTTTACAGTGCTGTTGGGTCATACCTCACTTGGGCCCTGGGGTTTGCACGGCTGCCATGTGGGAAATCAGCTGCAGTCCTCAATCTGCTGCAAATCTGATGGAAAACTTTGTTGTTCGTCTTAAAGAAGGAGTTGAGAAGACTTGTAGTGGCTCATTGACCCTTTGAAAACACACTGAGGATGGATTGTTCAAAGTTCAGCCTTCAAAACCATATCCTGCACTCTGGTGTGGTTTTTGGGTTTTATCTGTGCTAACAAAGCTTATTTTAAACTCTGTATCAGCATCCTTGTATGGAGGCTCCAGTATTACCTCTGGATTTATTAGAGCCAACTTCACAGTGTTGGATTTGCATAGGCTTAACAAGGTTACAACGTACAAGTTTAATTAGAAGTAGTAGAGCCCTTGGATAGGAAGTCAAAACCTCAGTTGTTAATACAGTACAATTAAGTTTCTCAGTACCTAGCTCATAATTACACAAAATTCATTGCCGTATGGAAAGACTGTTTGGAAACAGAAGCACAGAGGTATGTAGAAGGAAGCTTTTGCAAATACGGACTGCCTGAATTGTTCTACTCTTAGAAAACCATTTTCTCCCTTTTGTCTTACATAGTACTGTTTTTGCTGTTTGGAGTTTGTAACTACAGTCTATTCCTTTGCTTGGCATGGGCGGTTTTAAACAGCTAAAGCTTTGAGGTTTGTGTGTCATGAGGTGCTGCAATCCAGTCATTCATTTTCTCTTCCTTGGTGAGTGTTTACGGAAATTTTGAGGGCTCATTGAGGACTTGGACTCATCCAGAAGCAAAATAATCTGTCGTGAACACTCTTGGATTACAGAGAAGGCAAGGAATACAAATCTGTATTCCTTGTTTTCAACTAGTAGGGAGTGGTAGTCAGTGCAAGACAGTGATTATTTCAGCAGTGACCTTTTCAGCATCCAGCATATTTATTGTCCAAAAACTGTTGAAAAAGCTATAGTGAGATGGGCCTTTAAAGTCTAGATTGCACGCACAGGGCTGGAGTCTAAGCACAGAATAACAGCTCTGGTTTTAGGCTGTCTTTTTTTGCTTTCCCTGAGGAAAGCCTGGACCAATGAGGGGAAGAGATGTGCTGGAGCCCCCAAATGGGTTGGCAGCAGAGCCCTGAACCTGAAGCCAGCAGCCAGACCATGCTGTAGTGTGATCACCAGACAGTAATGCTGGAGCCACAGCTCTGGGCAGACACACAAGTGCATCGCTCTCCTGCTGCATGTGGTGCAGGATCTGTCCTGCTCTCCTGTCCTGTGCTCATTCTACATGGGTGCAGCTCCTTCTGAGCATTAGGTATACTCCATTTACCCTGCTCTGTGTGGAGAGTTGAATTCTTCAGCGCTGCAGTGGTGGTTTTGGTTTTTTTTAAGAAATAAGTTCATGGATTTCTTTTGGCAAGCAACTCGAAGTAAACTCGGAGATGTAAAGCTTCCTAAATTACTCATCTTTTCCACGCAAAACTTGGTGAAAAGTAGGGCTTGTCTCAGACGTTTTCTAATGATCAAATGTATCTGGCTTCAGACTGAACATCTGAAAGAAACTTCAGGAAGGGAAGGAAAGCCTTGGAATAAACAGCAAATGAAATTACTTTACAGCCCTCTTTTGTATTACCAGGGGAGGAGGAGAGTGATTACTTCTTAGCAAATTAGGCTACATAAAAGAACTCTATATAAGGCTTATAAGTGCCCTAATGAGTAATAATCAGTGATGCAAGCAGAAAGGGGAAATGCATTATCACCAGCTGCACTGCTGCCATGTCTGCGAGGATTACTGGGGTTTAATGAGGACCTGCGGGAAGCTCTTTTAGTAATTCCATCTTGCAGGAGGTGATCTCAGCCTGCAGGTCCACAGCTTGCATGAAGAGCGGGGGGAAATCTTGAATTAAAAAGGAATGTGGTGTTGCGTGTTGGGAACCCTGTGCTTGAGATGTCCTCTCTGCAGAAGAGAGCTAGCAGGCATCTCCATGTGCCAAGCTGTGCAGTGCTGCACACACAGCTCGTACAGATCTTCCCAATTTGTCCTTCTCTTCCCTGCACTTCATTTCTTGTGTTCTCCTGGTTCATCGAGACCACCCTCTGTAGAGCACTGCGTTGATGTAGTCCTCTGTTATGCTTGTCTTGACCTGCAGAGCCCCAGATTTAGAAGAGGATGCCAGTTCAGCATCTCCTAGACCTTGTCTTTGCTGGGTTAGAGAGATGCTAGGTACCTAAGGATGGTAAACAAGGAATGTGTGGGAAGTGAAGGTTGTGTTGCAGCTCAGCAGCTAGGGGCTTTCACAGAAATCAAAGTTTTTGCAATGTTTTTGCAAGTGATGACTTGCCCTGTAGATAAAGCAGGAGCTGTGTCTTACTATTTGGTCAGGTACAGAAGGCTATTTTCTCCCCTCATAAGTTTATAGCATTCTTAGAAGAAATTTCAGGATAAAAGGAACTGAGACAGAAGCCCCATCACTGAATCAGTCTCTCATGCTGTGTGTGGAGGGGTCTCTAACAAGTTTAAATGACTGTGTACAGTTACGAGGGTGGGTTTGGATTGCAGGAGGTGAGAGATATGGTGGTGACTTTCCCTGAAAAGACCTTTTGGAAAGACCTTCTCCCATCTCCGTTGCTTCCACCATCCCCTCCATGGGACAGCAGCACGTGCTCCTGGGTATGGCTCAAAGGGACAGACCCTGCAGCCTTCCAGTGGGAGGCTTAGGTTTCACCCAGCCCTTCTGCACAGGGGATGGATCTCCCTGTGCTCCACTACCTCTCCTGGTGGTCCCTTCCTCAGTTTCCCTGGTGGGACATAATCAGTTTAAGTGATACTGAAGTCTTTTTTGCTGTCTCCCAAATCTTACACAGCAGTTAAAAATCTGTTTGGCTGAATTATTGGATTCTAGGAACATCTGTTTGTAGGATGTTTAACAGAAACATCCTTGTTTGGGATGTATCTTGCTTCTAATATTAGCTCTTCCCTGTGGGAAAGATGGTTATTAGGTGATTTCTAAATGAAGATGTAACACAACAAATACTTAATGGTGCACTTGTTTACCCTCAGCATCATCTAAGTAGTTCTTTCACATCTGACCTTTCATTTTGGAGTCTAAGCAAAGTTTGCCTCTTTCCTTAAAAAGAAAACCAACTGCTCTTCCACAAAACAAACCAACCAGTTAAGTATGAAGTATTTATTTATCCATGTTTCACGTGAAATATGAAAGTGGCTCTCACTGAGCTGGTTTCTGGTTAGCTGCTGTGGTGGCTAGGGCTTGTTCTTCCACGAGAGTGAAAACTGGGTGGGTGAAGTAGGAGAGTTTGTTGGACTAAGTTGGGTGGAAAGCTCATAGGTGAAGATGCTGCTTTCTGGGGTCAGATATACAATCATAGACGGGTTTGAGTTGGAAGAGACCTCAAAGACCAGCCAGTTCCAACCCCCTCCCATGGGCAGGGACACCTCTCACTATCCCAGGTTGCTCAGAGCCCCATCCAGCCTGGCCTTGATACCCCCACCTGACTCTGTTTCAGGATGTGGTACAGTGAATTTTGTCAGTTGAAATTCATTGTGATTTAAGGCTTATTGTTTTTGTGGGGTAACTTTACTTTTATGCCCAGGCTCTGTCTTCTTGTTCCCAGGCCCAGTGTTTGAAAGCTCTTTTCCATAAACCTCACCACCTTGCTCCTGACACACTGCAGTGCTTGGATCAGAGCCCTGGGCTGTGGATGCCAGCACCTGCTATTAATAAGTGGAGCCAGACTATCCCAACGGGACAGAGATCCTCTCATCACAGGACACATCCGTGCTCCTGGCAGGACCAGCATTTTCTCCATGCTGCTATCAGGACACGTGTTGCTCTTGACCTGGGATGTTTGCAGGAGCAATGGAGCTGTTGTGGCTGTCCTCCTGTCTGGAGGCTGGCTAAAGTGCCCTCTGACAAGTGGTTGACTTGGTTTTGCATATTATGACCCTGGAGAGCTTGAGGGGAAGCTGCTGCTGGTGACTTTTTAACTTGCTGTGTAATTGGTCTGCACTTGAAGTGGTGGTCTAGAAGTAGAAAATGATTTTGCATCTTGTTTAGCCCCTGGGTCCTGTACTCTGCCTGCATCTTTTCTGTGTCATGAACTGCCTCCTTGCTATTTTCCCCGAGAGAAAAGCTGTTTTTCCATCATTGCAAGACACTGACCTCTTTAAAAAAGGGCAGACTGAAAGCTAATGAAGTTTTTCCTCTGAGAATAATGCTAATTGTTAGTGAAAGGGTTTTTAATACTGGTGGCAACATCCTTGTTTGTTCCTTAACTAAAGTGCTGTAATAGGTTAGTTATAAAGCAGATTCCTGAATAAAATTAGGAAGTGGGACTAACTGTATTTGCTACTGGTGGCTGTGGGACTTGCCCTGATGGAGCAGCTGCTGGGCCAGCCAAAGGAGGGAATCGCTGAGTTCCTGCAGCAGAATCTGATCCTGTGAGAGGCTGATTTGGATGTGTCTCCTCTACCTGCATAATAATCTCACCCCAAAGGTGCAGGAATGTGACACCTGTTTGGATGTCTTTGCCTTCTGCCAAATGTGGTCAAAACTGACAAGCAAGTTGAAAATTTAATAGGGTGAGGACTGACAAACAACACTACCACATAAGCTTAATTTCCTTAGGAATCCAGGCCAGAAATATGTGCTGAGAGTTTTATTCTGCAATCATGTGCTTTAAAACTGTGTGGAACAATGTGATTAGTGGAAATGGTATTTTCAGGATTATTTGCAGTGCATATGCAAGCACGACAGCCGAATCCTGTTGTGTGCATGTGTATTAGCATGTAACCAACTTAAAAGGGCTGAAACAACCCAAGTGTCCTCATGGAGAAAAAGCAAAATACGTGTATAAAACTTACTTGTGAAGCTGGTAAAACATCTAGTTATGTTGATCATAATCTCTAGGGTTTTCAACTCTAATCCTTTGGCTGCCTCTTCTTGACAGCAGCAAAAGGATGTTATTTTGTTCCTTTTCCTGGTTAGTGCTTTTGGGTTTTGCTTCTTGCAAAGCCTCCTTCTCTCTTCCCAGCTCTGGAAACACAGAGTTGGGCTGTGTGTGCTTCAATAATAGGATTCTGTAAGTTTGTGGTGATTGGAGCGATTTAAGTTCCTTCAAGGAATGTCGAAGTATTGCTGCGAATGAACTTCAATGTGAAGGATGCCCAGAACAATTAAGGGTAATTGAAGGGCAGGCGTGTTCCTGGAAAGTGTTATGGGGAACCTCATGTGAGAGCCTGGTGCCTTTTTGTCAAGGAATATCTTGTGCTTATTTTCAGCAGAGTTGGGAAGGAAGACAGGAAACAGCGGGTGGCAACACCAGTGAGGTTTAGGAGATGAACACCACTGATAGAGCAGTGCCTTTTGCATTTGATGGAGTGTGCCAGGGTTGAAGGGATGAGTGACAGGGAGGCTTTTCCTGGCTCTTTTGCATATGTAGTAGAATAAAACCAAACTGGTGCCTGAGAGAAAACACTTTGATAATCTTCCTGTGTTAATTTAGTGATAGCAGTGCTTCACTGTGATATCTTGCCCTAAAAAAAAAGCAGTCTCCTCTAACAGAACTCTTGCAGCCTCTGTGTGCTTTGGGTTGCTGTCTGATTAACAGGACCTATGGCTTTAGTCAACTCAGTGTCAGCAAACGTGACACAGCTGTGGAGGGAGAACACTGACAGCACCAGCGCTTGGTGGTCTCACATCTGTCATTCTCTCATATCTGATTCCACAGACTTCTCATCACCCTGCTTCAATAACATGGGTTTTGGGGCATAAGATCTTCAGTTAAATTAATGGAGTAGTTGTCCATGTCTTTCAGTCACTTCTGCATCTTCCGTCAACTGACATCTGCATTTTCATAGATGATGAACTGCATAATCTCTTGCTTTGGATTGTAGAATTAAAACAAAGCACTAGCTGACAGAAACTGCATGCAGTGGCACTCTAATTCAGAGATGGACACAGTGATTAATATAAAATTAGTCATAGATTAGTCATATTTTTTCTTTGTGTAAATCATGTCTAGTTTCACTTAATATCTGATAAGTTAGTGATTTGAAAGCTTTTAGTTAAACCTTCTGCAGTTTGTTCTTGCTGCTGGTCTTACAAGTACTTCATTGAATGGTCTGTCTCGTGTTATTCATCTCTGACTCATGAGATTATTCAGAATATTTTATTATTCTTCCAGAAAGTGTTTCTTTGCTGTGGTGATTGGCTATGTTGTCTGTATCCTCCAGTGCTGCTGTGTTGATTCGGTGACTTCTGTGCATGTACATTGTTCAAATGTGGTGTTTTGTGGTAGGAAATGTTGTGTGAGCTATCAGCTGCTTGGGTCACTGGACTTGATGATGTGGTTAGTTTTGTTCAGGCCCCTTTAGTTGTGCCAGACCTCTGCGTTTGGATCGAAACTTGTTTTTCAAGCTCAAGGCTGGCACTTGCTAGTGCATAAGTTTTGGGTTTCAGCTGTGGCTGCAGTAAGACCCAAAACCAGACTGACTTGTTACCGTGGATGCTGTGTGATTTTTGTCTGTGTCAAAATGTCTGCGGCCTTCTAGAAACTAAAAATAAAAGATAAGGGCTGAAGCATCTGTGTTTTCTGTTCTCGTCTAATTTGTCTGAGTGCAGCTAGCCTGTCCCAGCATAAATAAGAGATCTGCTACATGGTCTGCAGCAGCTGAAAAATGCATCCTTGGCCAGGGTGATTTAAAGGTGAAAGCGGCTGTGTTGGTGGGCGATACTTGGCGGGGATGGATGGTGTATACACATGTGAGGAAACCATTCAAGCTGCAGTCCTGATTGCTTCCATTCAGATTCAAACCAGCCTTTGCCCAAAGGCCTTTTACAAAAAATTGTGCCATTAGTGTTCCAAAATAAGACATGCATCAATGGCTTTTTCCATGGAAAACCATTAGCTCTCCAGATCATTCAAACTGTTAGTGTTTCTTCATTGCTTTGCTTCTTGGCTTTAAATCCTCCTCCCAAGCTTTCCAAGGCAAGATAGCTGGACACAATCAGCTTGCATCAGTGACTTCCTTGGAAGTGTATATGTGAATAATTTTTCCTCAGTAATTTTGAATCCTGTTGCCTGTGGAAATTTCTTTTAAAAACGTAGGAAGGCTGTCTTAGTAGCTTTTAAACTGAAACACAAACAGGCAGACATGAGGCAAGTGTGTGGGAAGGAGCAGTAATTGGAATTGTGCTGTGATTACCCGGGTCCCATGTTACAGAGTCGTTTTTTAGCTTTTAGTAGAGAGGAGGGGCTCTTTCAGATCTTGTATCTCAAAGCCCTGCTTTTCTTGATCAGAAATGATTAGGCAAAGCAGGGCTTTGTTTTTATCTAGTAAAGAGCAGGCATGAATCAGACTATTTGCTTGCAGTGCTCTTGCATTCTTCGGAAACAAAGCTCGGAGGAGTCACAAAGCAAAGAAATAGTGCTGCACCTTTCTTGTTAAACTGTGCCCCTAAACACAGTGCAACATGTGAATTTTTCAGGTCTTTGACCACAGGGCTGTGTCCTGTTTAAATTCACACAGTGTGTAATTAATTGCATGGAGTTGTGTTTCTTGAATTTGAAAAAAAAATGGGTTGGCTATTGCAGAAAACATTTGATTGGCAAGGTAAAATATTACTGCTGAACATGCAAGATTGTGGGATTAGGATTTGCATTTTCTTCCTGGTTAAGAAATTAGAGTCTGGCAGAGAAAAAGAAAATCATATCGTGCGCCTTTCTTTCCTGGGGCTACTGGAGAGGTTCCCCCAGAGCGTTTATACATTGTAATGTTCTCTCTATGAAAGCAAAAACCCAGTTAACTTTCACCTGGTTTGCCTAGTCCTGCTCTTCTTAAATGATCGTTCCTAACGACTGGCTCTTGGTTGTGAGTGTGGTTTTCTGGGAAGTTGTTTTCGTGATACTGAAAGTGAACTTGGATTGAACTCGTTGGAGAGCTTCACTCTTGCTGTCGAGTCTGGAGAGCCCCTGGCTGCCTGTGTACCCTCAGGTCGCGGCTGTGTGTGACATGGGAGCAGCTATTCCTTCAATGGCTGTTCTTGGATGATAATTTACCCTTCCAGTTAAACCAGAAAAGCCCCACCCTTTCCCAGAAGTCCCGACAAATCCCATTTTTCACTCATCGGCCTGAGCTCCAGACTTTCCCTGGGGGCTGTCAGCCTTCCTGGCATCCCAATGCAGGGCACGGGGTGAAGCCCCCTGGATTTCCATATCCTGTGCCTTGTTCAGGCTGGAGAAATGCTGGGATGAACATCACAGCCAGTCCTATAGGAAATACTTCTGTAAACAGTCTTCAGAGGTGAGGGTGTGCAAGAGAGGTTTTATTAGCTTAGGCTTAGAGGGTGTCTGATGGGGGGTACTGTTGGGGTTTAACCCCAGCCAGCAACAAAACCCCAAAAAGTAAGTTGTTCACTCCTTTCCTGGTGGGATCAGGGAGAGAATTGGAAGGGTAAAAGTGAGAAAGCTCAAGGGTTGAGATAAAGATGGTGTAATAGGGAGAGCAAAAGCTGTGCACACAAGCAAAGCAAAACAAGCAATTCATTCCCCACTTTCAGAGAATTCAGGTTCAGCCTGAACACAGGCAGGGGTTCAGCCATCCCCAGGAGAGCAGGGCCCCATCACGGGTAACAGTGACTTGAAAAGACAAATGCCAACACTCCAAACATCCTCCCTGAGCTTTGTATGCTGAGCATGATGCCATAAGGTCTGGCATGTCCCTTTGGTCAGTTGGGTTCAGCTGTCCTGGCTGTGTCCCCTCCCAGCTCCCTGTGCACCCCCAGCCCCTCACTGGGGTGGGGTGAGAGGCAGAAAAGGCCTTGGCTCTCTGCAAGCCCTGCTCAGCAAGAACTAAACGATCCCTGTGTTATCCCCACTGTTCCCAGCACAAATCCAAAATTTAGCCCATACTACCCGCTGTGAAGAAAATTAACTCTATCCCAGTCAAAACCAGCACCGGAAGTTCATTAGTCAAAACTAAATTGAGGAAGGAAGGAAGCGGGGGAATGGGAAGTGAAGCCCACTTCGCTAGCAGCCTTGGGAACAAACTGAATCCTTGTGTTGCCAGGGTGTGAGGCAGTCAGTTCCCTTCTGAGGAATGCAGGGACACATTCCCTTCCTCACCAGACAGCCAGTGGCCGTACAGCTTGCCCGAGGTGTGGGCTGCGTGTGTGTAACTCTGACTCTGTCGAGAAGGAAATGACTAAGCTTGCTGTCAAACCACGGTAACAAAGAACATCTTTGATTTACCAAAATAGTGGTGGTGGAGAGGCTTGGGAGTAGCTGTGGTGCTGCCACTCGTGCTGGGAATAGCAAATCAGTCTGGAGAATGGCGCTCATGGGGAGTGTGAGTCTCCCACAGTGATGGAGACAGAGCCGGCAGGTTCTGAACAGCTGCTGGGGCTTCCCTGTGCTGCAGAGGACGCTGAGGGAGTTGGGGCAGGATTGGTGGCTGCAGCAGGAGGGCCAGGCCAGCTGTGACAGGCAGTGGTGGCCAGTCCCACGCGGCAAAGGTGCAGCGGCAGGGTCCGCGGCTGCCGCGCTCCACGTCTCTTTCCCCCCGCGTGTCCTGGCAGCCTGGGCAACGGGAATCCCAAAGGTCCTGCCAATCTGAGAGCCTCAGCTCCAGTCAGATATTTGTAATGAAGGGGAGAAGCTCCATCTAATTATAGGTTTTCCATTTCGGCCCTTCGTATTACTTTAGGCAGGCTTAAAATAACACCGTTAACTAACTTCTTTTCCCCGGCTTTGCAGTTTCATACATGACATTCTGCAGTGCCCTTTATAGAAACCTCAAATATTTTTTTTTCCCCGCCTACCACATTTTGTGTCTTTTTCCATCTGGCAGATGTTTTTTCCCTGCGTTGCACAGGGCTCAGTACATAATTATTCTGTTGCAATAGCCTGGAGCCCCAGTCCTGTGACAGAGTCTGCTTGCACAGGCTCCTATGTCCTGCTCAGTTCTGTGTCATTTTTTTCTCCCCTGGTGGTTTTGTTCAATCTATCTAAAAAACTGTTCTGAGAAGTAATGAGCACCCAATCATTTGTGTGCCTTGAGATCATCTGTTATAGCTTTTTAGTGTATAGCCCTGAAAATGTTTGGGTTATTTCCTCCCAGTCATACAAGGGCTGAATTCTCTCTCTTGCAGTTTACAGCCTCTGGATATTTGCAGTTTGTTGCCAAAAGTCAACAACTAGTTAGTCAGTGTGCCTTTATTCCTACATTTTTGAGCCAATTCTTTGCTTTTCGATCATGTTACTTGCTTGTCTTAAACTCCTGCTCTTGCTCTTGACATGATTTTTGTTTGGAGAGCAGTGTCTCAGTGTTGCCAGTGGAGTGTCCCAGGTGGGGGTACCCTGGGGTGTTCTCAGTTGTTTCCATCCTTCTGCCAACCGTATTTCACTGAGCACTTGTATTTGAGTCACTGATTCTTAAGCCTCTTCTAATGGGAGCTCATGTAACTGCATAGGTTTGGAAGTTTTTAGTTGTTAGCCTGAAGTTTTATTCCCCAAACTTCCCCTTTGCATTTCAAATTCAAAGCTTACCCAGAACCTTCTCCTGGAACAGTTTTGTCAAACTTCCCATGCCGAATAGCTCCTCTTTTGTCCACAGTCTGTAGATGGGAGTATCTGAGACTAAAACTTCCTGTCAAACCACAGTAACAGAGAACATCTTTGATTTACCAAAGTAGTCATAGTAAAGAGACTCAGAAATAGTTGCTGGGAGTGAGTTGTGGGGTTGGTTCAGTACTATGGGCTGCTCTGACTTCCACTGGCTTTACTTCACATCCTGATTTTCAGATGTTCAGCAACACTGGGTGCTTGTCTGGGGTTTGTTTAGGTCAAAGTAGTGAGAAGGAAGCCTTGCCAGGCATTATTCACCTTTGTTTTGTGCTGTATATGTGTGATCAGCTGGGGAGGTCAAGGGCAGGCACAGGCCAGCTGTGTAATGTAGAGATACTGAGAAATAATGTTGCTGGGAATTATTTGGAATTAACAAGCTCATTTCCTTTTTGTACATCTGTTGTCATCCTTTAATCTCTTGGTATTAGGTTTTTTTAAATGCTGTTATGTATCTCATCCACAGTGCTTCCTGTATCCTGTGTCACTTGATAATAAACTTGTACGAGATATCACTGTTAAGTCATCTCAGACTTTGAGTGATTAATCAAAATCTTTGTTTCTCTTTTTCTCAGTGTTGGAAGTTTATATGGATCAGTGGTACTTGCTCAAGAGTGACAGTGGAGATCAACACTAAGTCTGCTCCTGTGGGTGAGTAATCTAAACCCACTGCATTGCTGATGTCTATTATCTACTATCTGCTGGTTTTTTTGCTTTTTGATATCTTACACAACAGCTCCTTTGGGCTTTCATTTCAAATGTCATTAAAATGATGCTGTATATGACTTCCAGTAAGAGTTGTAGAAGAATGTCAGTGTGCTTCTGCAGATAGCCATTGATTTTGTATCTTTTGAAGGATGGTGTTCATTTAACGCAGTCTGAACTGTTGTTTAGAGTCAGGGAAATGTGAAAACTGTGTTTCCACATTTTAATGAGAGTGGATTTAGGGTTAACGCCTGGACTGTGGCAGAGTAATGAAGTCTATTTAGATTATCCAAGAACCAAAACTGAAATGAGCGCTGGAGCTGTTCTGTGGCATGTGAAGGGTTCGAGCAGTGCCAGCGCACCCCGGTTTGAAGGGTTCGGCTCCAGCACAAGATCCCCCTGGACATGCTGTGACTGTGTGATGCAGCTGTGCATGTGCAGTTAATCTGACTCAGTAGGTCTATGGCAACATTCAGAGAAACTGCCAAGAGCTTTCAGATTACTGGGGCAAGTTTATGAGAAAATGCATTCAGGAAAACAGAATATGTGTTGTGAGATCCTTTGGAAATGGCCCAGTTCTGATGGCTTCAAGGAGCAGCATTTTGCATTTGGTCTAGACTGATTTGATCCAAGTAGCCTAGTGCATGTCAGAGCTGGCAGTGTTGTTTTGGGAATGGTTATCCCTCATCTACTTTATTTTGGATGTTATGGTATGATTTAGCATCCTAAATTCCACCTGGAGAGCTGGCTCAGATTGCTGAGCCTGCACTTGATCCGTGCACCCCATGGCTGGGATGTGCTCATCCCATAGCTCCACAGCTAGTGGAGTCCCACAGAATGTGAGGACTGGTGTCTCATTTGAAATACCATTTCCCTTCCTTTATTCCCATACCCTCTCCGTAGCCCTTGGAGTGCTTCTTTGTGGCTCTCCGACCCTTCCCACTCTAAATCACTGTGCATGAGCTCTCTGTGGGATTCACAGCTGCCCAAGGTCTTGCACCAGACCTGGAAAGAAGTGGGTGTTGCTCCTTGTTTGTCAGAAGCCCTAAACTCCACTGCCAAAAGCTTTTATTCCCTGGGTTTTTAATGAGAGGTCTGCTGGCTCTGAGAATGGTTCTCACCTATCGTCTCCCATCCTGGTCACATTTGTTCAGTTTTATCACTGCTTGTCAGAGTTGGTGGGATTACGCTCCAGCTGGATTTGCGTCCATCGTGGCTGTAAAAACGTGGTTAAAAGTCTGATGCTGGCTGGCAGCCACATTCTGCTGGATGTGTGTTTGGAGACTTTCAATCTGCTGGCATCACCGTGCGGATGTCTTGCCTTTTCTAGAAGTCTCTCCCTTTTTGCTCTCCAGATGCTGTGCTGATGCTCCCTCCCTGGGAGCAGCAGAAGGCCTGGGACATAAACCTGCCTGGTTTTCCCTGTCACTTGTGCTGCCCCTCCCTGGGAGGGGGTGTTGTGTGTCCATATCCATCCAAGGCTGTAGTAGCAGGTGCTCAGTCCTCCCTTCTCCGTTCCTGTGGCTCCACTGCTGGCGGGTCTCTGGCATTTGGAGGAGTCGGACCTGTTGCCCTCAGCAATCGGTCTGGAAAGCCTCATTTCTCCAGCTGCTGCGTGCTTTCCCCATTAAACAGATAAATAAGAGCCTCCCCACACGAGATGGCAGGAAATTCCCGTGCCTGACTCAGTGCTCACAGGGGCAGGGTGCAGTGTTTCGGGCTGCTGGCAGCTTCTCCCACATGGGGAGGAACATGGGCTTCTTTGCTGGGTTACCACAAGTTCAGCACAGATGTCTGACCTCCAATCTCGCCACACAGAATACACCAATATGTTCAGAGTGGAGTTTCAGTGCCTCTGCCCACAGCCTCTATTTATCCATAAAAGCATGGATTTCCATCCCGTTGTTCCCTCCCTGGCTAGCTCCATGTTAAACATGCTGCTGCCAGTTCAGCCTTGCCCCACAGTAAGGCCACATGTATAAATAATCCAGAAAAGCTAAATAAAGCTTTTAAAATAAGCCTTAGCAGAGACAGCTGCTCCAACATGGTGCCATGAAGCACAGAAACCTGGTTAAGTCCGTGTAGCCAGAGTCAGTCATACTCCCTGCAGCTCCTGCTCTTTCCTAGCAAAACCCTGCAGGTTTGCAGGTGTGTCTTCACCCTGCTCCACCAGCTCTGAGGTAGCTCTGTGCTTGGTGGCAGCAGATTTTTGGTGTGTCTAAAGCTGAGACAGAGCATCACGTGCAGCACTGAAATAGTGACCAGTCCACCCTCTTACAGTGCCCGTGTGCAAAAGGCAAAAATCCGTATTTGTTGGGTTTTTCCCCCCTCAGTGTCACATTGAATACAGGAGGGAAAGAAGCACAAGGCTACTTCTATGTATTCCGTTTATTGGCACTTGATGACTTGTCTTGCAGGGCCCAGCCCACACACAGCTTTTCTTGGGCTTTTAATAGTTGTGCTAAACGAAATTGTACTTGAAATAGTAATAATTTCAAGTATTTCCTCAGAGCCTGTGGCTGATCTGCATGTTTATGGGGGGTGCAGCACTGCCCGCGGCTGGGGCATGGGAGGGTCCCCAGGCAGGCTATGATGGGGATTCTTCTGGTGTCTTTTTCCTCCCCTTCTTCTGAGAGGAAATAGTGCTGCTTTCAGAAGAGAAGCATGTTATTGTGCTTTTCCTCCTCACATGTTATGTGATGTGGTTTGGGTAGCGTTAATGTAACTTAAAGTTCTGCTCACCCACAGTTCTCATGGTGGCTCTCTAGTACCCGTAAACCTCTGCAGAGAGGGGGGATGTATTTATCTGTAAACAGTGAGCAGCCTGCCCTGTTTATCCAGCGTGTGACCCCTCTGCTGCACACGACGTTTTTCTGCCTCCGTCCCATCAGGTTCTTCTTATTTTATTGACTTTCCTAGTCCTGGCAATTGCTTCATATTCAGGAAACATTAATTCATCCCTCACAAAGCTTGCAAACCTGATTCCAGTTCTTCCCTTACTCTTTGAAAAATTCTTTTTACTCTCTTTAAGACCGAAAATGTACATTTTCTCTGTTTATTTAGACAAGCTTATTTTGTCTGCAGAAATCTTGTCAAAAGCTAGGTTTTTTTGCTTGCATTTATAATCCTCTGAGGTTTATGTATTGGGAATAATCTTTGGGAGCTGGAAAAAGATTGTCCAATCTGTTTTAAGATGTCCCACTTTTTGAGTATTGCATCTCATTAGGAATACAGTTGGCTGTTTGCATGGCTTTTTTCTTCCTCTGTATAGCTTGGGGGAGAAAATATATCATTTCTTCATCTAGTAATAATGCTTGGCACTTTGCATCTTCAAAGAACTCTATGGCTTGAATAATTCCTATGACATTGTGCAGTAGTTTCTCATCATTTCCCCCATTTTACAGATGGACAAAGCGAACAAGAAGTCAAGTGAGCTTAGGCCATGGAAAGAGAGAGGAGGTCAGTTTCAGTCCCCATCTTCCTGACTTGTACTAGAGCAAAAGAAAGTTTGATTCAGGTTGACACAAAGAGAAATGTAATGATCTTTCCTAACCTTCTTAACTACTTATTTAAGTGCATTTGCTGGTGGTGTTTTTTTGGTGTTTTTATTTTTTTTTTCCCTAAATAAGTTTTCTCATTGAGGTGGTTGTCCCTTCTCAGTGAGTGGTTGGAGGTGTGTGAGGAATTGTCTGAAGTTTTATAAAGGTGAAGCAGCATGTTAATGGAGTTGGGTTTGTGGCGTGTCACTCACTGCTGTCTGGGTGATCTCTGTGCTCCTTCCCTCCTCTTTCCTCTCAAACCAGAGGCAGGGGAGACCTTTTCTGTGTTATCTGGGAACATTTTTTTCCCCATCTTGTTTTCCGTCTGAGACTAAGATGGGAAAAGTGAGCCGTCTCAAAGTGGAAACTGTGTCAGTACATAGAAGCTGATCTTTCTTGTCTCATCCACCACTTGCCATGGTAAGATATATTTTTTCCCTCCCATGGAGTGTAGTGGAAATTGTTGGCTCAGAGCGGTGTCTGGAATGATGTCGTTTGCAGAAATAATTTCATACAACTGCACTAGGCTATAGGCCTTGATTTACAGCTGCTTAATGAACTGACAAGACCCCCAGATGTGTTGCGTGGCATATAGAAAAGGTGAGTGCTGTAGGCAGTGAGCTGTGCAATTAGACACTCTGTTACAGAGGAAGTTGTGGTAACAATTTTGTTGCCTCCTTGCTAGAAGTTAGTTAAAACTTCTTTTTTTCAGGAATTCTGGCTTTTTACGGCGTTGCTTTGGAGCACTGGGCAGTGTTAGGGCAGTTTAGTTCTCTTGGGGAGAACAGATTATCTGCTAGGTGCAGAGAAGCATGGAAATCACATGAAGAATTCCTTCATCTTCCTTAGGAAAATCTCGTGGCTGCTTCTCTGCAGGCTCTCAGAAGTTCCGTGGCCGCTTTCTGACTGGCTTCAGATGCCTTGTTTGCTAAACTTTCAGGCAAAAAGCCTTGCATGGCTAAACACAACTTTTTTCTGGGCATGCCCGGCTAGTGAAGGCGGTGGAGAAAGCAGCTGTCTCCAGCCACATGCTCTTTTTGGGGATGCAAAACTTTGCAGAGCCTTTTTTAGGGGCTCAAGATTTAGTTCCAAGATTGTATTTCCTTTTCTGTTTCTGATGGGTAGGACAGATATCCTGATGCCTTAGATGAGACCTTCAGTGATGGACAGCAGCACCAAGGTATCACAGCTAGTATTTTTATTTTCATTTTTCTTTGACTTTCTATAGAGCTGATACCTCATTTGTGCGTGCTCCTTCCCAGTGTTGGGCAGAGCTGTCCTGAACCACTCCATACCCCCAGGGCTCTGGTTTCATCCTCTGTTTCTCATGATACCCAAATTGCTGGTTACTTATCTGCTGACTTTTTAAGGATCCAAGTGTGGCTTTTCATGAATCTGGATGTTTTTCTCTCGCTGGGCTTGGGAAGCCCTCAGGGCTGAGCTGGGACCCGGACTTTGCAGCAGTGAGTGCAGAGCAACTTTCATGCCTTGCTTGCAGGGTGTGAGTACTTGTGGTGGGGTCTTGGTGTCTCTCCTTTGTTATCTGACAGCTTCTCTCACTAGGTTTTGATTTCAGCTGCTTAGGAAAAATGTCAGCAGCTCAGTGTATGGGGAACTGCATGCGCATCTTGGGTTCTTCTGTTGTGTTTGTTCTGATTTTGTGTTCTGGAATTTTTTTGAGGTATTGCATCGAAAAGTGATGAGTGCCTCCAAAAATGTGTCCGGGGCGAATTGCTCGGATCGTGCTGATACCCAAGGAATTTTGTTGACGTCCTTTAGGATCTCTGTGTGTTCCTTAGATATTTGAAATTGAGAGGAAGGGACCGACTGGGGCATCCCTGGGCTGGGAGGTGATTGCCCAGGGAGGGTTGGATGGGGCTTTTTTTTTTCCTGGGGCATCAAACCACTGTCAGAAAGCACTGAGGTCTGCAGTGGAAAACCAGCTGTTGCCGTGTTTTCAGCTCTCCTCACGGCAAATTGGCGAGCTCCCCATTTCTCCTGTGTTTGAAAGGCTGGGGTGGCGCGGCCCGAGTCTGACAAGTGATACCCAGAGAGCCTGGCTGTGTTCTCTGGGGGGATTCCAGCTGTAATCTGGCCCTCTGAAATGAGCAAGGAAGTGGCTTCCAGGCTGAGGTATCTGGAAAATATCAAGGGGTAGGTGACGAGGTGTGAAAGGCAAGGGCCACTCTGAGCAGTGAGAGCACTCCAGAAACCTGGCAGTGACAGCAGTAGGAGCGGTGCTGGATGCAGCTGGAGATGGGCTGGAGCAGGAGCTCTGTGTCCAGTCTTTCCCTTCTTTCTAAAGGAGGCTCAGACCCACTCTGCATTAAAATGGTGTTTGTCTCAGCCTGCTTATCTGCTGGCCAGCCCATACACTCACTCCAGATGTTCTCTTACCTCAAAACCGGAGATGCACCTGAAATTGTCCTTCCAGGATTTGGAAGCTTTTTTGATAAAGCTGTCTGCCTGCCAGTGTTTTCAAGGACACGTCACACTTTGAAATCATGGTATTAAAATAATTGCCTCTGAAATGAAGGGAGGGTCATGTGCCCTACATTGGAAATTCCTTTTAGTGCTCATTAATCCGGTATATAAATGCCATGGCTTACATCCACAGGGTGTTTATATTGAATTTTTAGCTGCATCAGTATCTCTTGCTCCTCAGAATAAATGCCATATAATCTGGTAATGAGCAATATTCTTAATTTAGAAACCAAAAATAGGACATAGACAAATTTGAGTTACTGGAAGAAAGTAGGAAATAGCCTTACGTCATGAGGGCAGAGCAAATTCAGTTGAATCATCTAGTGTTTAGTGTAATGGTAAGGTCAGAGAACTCCATCTGTTTCCCTGGGATGGCACAACAATTGCCATATTCCAAAGGCCTGATCCTCCTCTGGCACACCCGTTCTGAGGTGTGTAACGGGGTAGTTGGAAAACACCTTGAGCAGGTCAGTGCCCACCAACTGGAGGTACATTAAGCAGTAGGGATTTAGGCTTATGCCCTCCAACATCCTGTTTGAGGGAGGTGAAGTTGTTCCTCTGAGACCTACAGTGAGCAGCACTGGCCGGGACAAGATGAGAATTTGGGAGTGGAATCATCCTTGCTGTGGCAGGTGGGCATCATCCAAGATCTCTGATGTCTGGAGCACCTTCTGAGCCAATAAATAGTCCCACACCTGGAGGAGGTGATTTTTCTCATGCCCTTAGCAACTGTTCTTAAGGAACAGCAGTGGAACCAGTAGTCATATAAGCATCAGTGGCTAATAACAGTCAGTGCCTGATACACTGAGGATGGTAATGCTGCCAGCTGTCCCCATGGGGTGATGACTCAGTGGACAATGTTTGTTTTCTCCTCACTATGAGGGGCACGGGCTGTTAACTTTTAGCTCAGATGCTGTCTGTGTGCTGGGCAGGTGGGTGAACTTTGTTCGGTGGAGGCTTTCCCTGACTCATTTCCCTTTCCCAGACACAGCCTGCTCTCCCACCCTGTGAACTCTCTCAGTGCAACAGAGCAGCACTTGTTTGCCCTGATTCACTGAGTGATTTTTGGTTTGTGTTCTGTATGCAGTAACAGTGGCTCTGTGTAACCCTACGTAAATTTTGCCTTGAAACATCTTTGTGAGGAGGTTACCTTTCTATGTGATGGTGGTGTCACATTGAACCAGAGTGATGTGGAGCAAGATCCATATTGGAAGTGAACATGTCTTTGTTGCAGACTTGATGTGAGTTTTGTAACTTCAGTGTTTCCCTTGGTCCCAAACAAACACACACAGACACGCACACGGAGCTGTGCTCTGGTGGTGCCTCTAAGTGGAGAAGAAAGGCAGATTGTGGCCACAGGTGGCAGAGGCCACATCTGGCAGCAATGGTCTGAAGTCAGTCAAGGTGAGGAGAGCTGGTGTTTTACTGGGGGCCTTTCAGAGCAGGCTGCTGTTTATTACTGATAGCACCCACAGGTTGCACAGAGCTGCCAGGATCTATATTTTGAGGTCCTGTTTTGATCACTTGGTCAAACAGGCAGCCAGTGTTAAGCATGTTCTCTGTAGCATTGACTTCAGTGGCATTAGAAACATGCTTGACATCAAATGTGGGCTTGTGCAACATGCTGATCTCAGGCTGGGTGGGTCTTGCTGAAAAGCTCCTGTGCCGACTGAGAGACTGTCGCTATTTCAGGCTGCGGGTCTGCTCGGCTGTCAATCCAATTTAAAGGGACCAGATTATAAACACTCTGAAATGCTGAGCTGGTGCAAAGCTGCTTTGCTGATAAGGAGCTGTTCAAAATATTTGGAAAGTTCAACTCTGCTGCGGGACTGGGCAACCATTCCTGGCTCCACTCCCAGGGCTCAGTGCCAGCGGTGTTTTGGCTGGTTCGCCTGCTTGGCTGGATGCCGAGTGGCCGAGGCTTGATGTGGCCTGGGTGTCACTGTGCCTGAGGGACACTGGAAAATGGCAGTGGTAAAGCAGCCATCCTGGTTCTGCCATCTGGGCAGTGAACAGCTGTCGATCCCTGTGGGGACAGAAAATAGAGTGGTGCATCCCGTCAGGTGCTGCAGCATTGCCAGGAATACCGAAACGGAGCTGACGGCAGCTCTGGTCCCTTTGTTCTGTTCCTGGCTCTCAACGAGAGATGAAAATCTGATAGGTGGGAATGCCGCATCTCTGTCTGGGGAAGAGCTTTGTTGACTGTCAGTGTTTCAGCCCTAGAATAGTCTGGCAGCAGAGCAAATTGCCAGCTTGCAAGTGCTTGCAGGAGCCTCTTTTTGGATTTGGTTGCTTTTTGCTCCAAGACCTCAGCAGAGATTTCCGCGTTTCCTCCCTTGGCCTTGCCCTGGCCCTTGCCCTTTCCCACCCTGTCCCTTTCAGTGCAACAATGTGCTAGTGTTTATTGCTTCCCTTGCAGATTTGGACACTGATGGAATTTATAGAATCATAGATTGGTTTGGGTTAGAAAGGACCTCAAAGACCATTTCATTCCACCCCCCTGCCATGGGCAGGGACACCTTCCACTATCCCAGACTGCTCAGAGCCCCATCCAACCTGGCCTTGGACACTTCCAGGGATGGGGCAGCCACAGCTTCTCTGGGCACCCTGTGCCAGGGCCTCAGCACCCTCACAGGGAACAATTTCTTCCTCATATCCAATCTAACCCTCTTCTCTGTCAGTGTGAAGCCATTCCCCCTTGTCTCTCACTCCAGTTCCTAAGGAAGACACCCTCTCCAGCTTTCTTGTAGGCCCCCTTCAGATACTGGAAGGCTGCTGTGAGATCTGTATGAAACCTTCTCTTTTCATATTTTTGTTATCAAAGGGGTGTGTCGTGTATAAATTTAATACCTTTGCATCCTGTATCTAGAGTAGCTACACTTGCATGTTCGTACTCTTCTGTAGCCTATCTCATAATTTCCCTAAGAGACCTTCTTTGCAGCTGTGCTGCCATTCACGGAATCTCTGCCAGCTGGGCTGCAGTGCTCTGGGCAGGGAATGAGGAGGAGTGATGTGCACAGTCCAGCACGAACGTGGTATTATGTGCTCTGGATAGTTCCTGCAAGTGCTCACCTGGATCAGATGCCTGGTGCCGAGGGGTTTCTTGGTGCCTGGATGCGATATTAAGGCATGTTTTCCTGTTCAGCAGGGTGTTGTCAGCCGGTGCTAATCCCCTGTCACTAAAGGTAGGGGCAGCGCTGCTTTGAGCAACTGAAACAGCTGCCTGTTGGGAGGATGGGAAAGGGAAGCCCAACAACATTGCTACATCAGGAGAAACCGTGAGTGCAGTCAGTTCTGTCAGTGAGAAACCGTGTAGGTACACAACAAACAGTAGTAATGGGCTGCGTCTGTCTCCTCTAATGCTTCCCCTATCTGATCAGTTGTCAACGTCTGTTAATCTCTGCTGCCACAGAACATGGAGACAGCTCTGAGGTTTGTGTTGTTAAGGGTGTGTGCTGTGTATAATTTACAGTGTTGTGACAGCCGTAGCGAATGCTGTGATCCATGCCACAGAGCGCTGGGATACGGCTGCCTTATCTCCTGTGTTATCCAAGAGGAGTTTGGAGCCTTGCTGGCGTTACAGCAGGAGAGGGAACGTGTGTGGTCATGTTACCCTCATTAGACATTTGCATGTGGCTCCTTGGAGCACCAGGTTGCTGGCCCGCAGCCACACCGGCGTCTTGGGATCTTGTCAGATCTTGCAAGCAAAGGAGCACCAGGCTGGGTCACAGTTCTTGGACAAGAAGCTTCCAAGGAACAGGCTGCTGATGCAGAGATACCACAGATGTCCTTGTGGTGCCCTGTGTGTTCTGACATGCATGCTGGGTCTGTTTCTCTTTTTCTGTTGTTACTTGGTATTTTCTGACTTCAGGACAACACTACTACATTCTAGTGTCAGTGAGAAATGAACTGATTCTCCTCTCCCCCATACCATGGCCAGTTGTAAAGGATTTGAAATGAGTGTTTTGAAATCTCTAAAGGGGTATAGCGTTGATTGTTTGTGAGATAAAAATTGCTGAGGCACAAATTGAATACCCACTTGCACTGAGCTTGGCTTTAGCAGCAGTGTGGAATCATGCTTCAGATTCCTGGATGCTATTGCCACGTGGAATGCTCTTTTTTCCTCACTGGTGCAGAGTTCCCACGAGTGAGAAGTTCCCACTGGTGAGAATTTTGCACTAAGCTGAATGTGTGCTCTACCTGGGTAGGCTTACCCCTTAAAATAGCCACGAAGACCAGGGTAACAGGAGCCCCAGCTCAGGTGAGCAACTTTTAACCTAAGCCCTTCAGGGTGACTGGTTTAGCTAAGCTGTTTCTTTTGGTTTAATGCCCAGTTTACTTCACCTTCATGTCTGTCTTCAGTCAGGTTAGCTCTCTTGAGTTTGGCAGCTAGAATTCGGAAAATAATGGCTTTTTTACAGCATATTATTGGCACACTGCTGTGCACAAGTTCAAAATTGTTGACCCCACCTAAGATGGAAGTTTCCTACCTTGGCCCGCAGTGCTGCAGTACCAGGAGAGCCTCTTGAGCAGGGTTGCCACAGGTTGAGGTGTTGTGTGAGTACAGAGCAGGTGGTCTCAGCTGCCAGAACCACTGCTGAGTACAGCCCGAAGAGTGCCTGTGGCATGGGAACTCACCAGCAACCACGTGGAATTGTTTCCTCTGGCTGGAAGGAGGATCGCAGCTGTCTGGCCATGGCCTGGTTCCTCAGTATTGGTTTCAGGCCTGAGGAAGTCCTCTGTCCCAGGATCTGGTGGTTTTCTTCCTTCCGCCTGCAAGCTCCCTGGGCAGCCCAGGCAGGCAGAGCACTCCCCTCTGGGTACAACTGACTGGTCACTCACTGTAAGGCTGGTGGTAAATGTCTCCTCCTGAAACCCTCAGGTGCCTGGTCGGATCAGGTTGGCTTCATTACCTGTTTACTCAGCAGGCTGCCTTTGGAGACATCCCAGGTACCTTACTCACACCTCTTTCTTCCCTGCCAAATGCACACTTGTGCTAAATCACTTCCTTCCACTCCTCATCAATGGTCAGGAGTGTGACTGGACATCAGCTCTTGTTTAATTGATACTGAGACTTAGTTTAGAAAAACAGGATGCCATGGAAGTAATTGTCTTGTTCATGTTATTTTCTTAAGTCTTGATTTTTTGGCCACAGTAGTGCGACAGGGAATTAAACCCCTACTTTTTGGAAGGTTTTTAATGAGCTGACAGTATTGATTAAAATGTAGTAGTATGATGTGCTGTATTCTACAGATTGCAACATCTTGGGCAACACTCCATTTTCTTTTTAAAGACAATTTAAATAGAATATTAGGGGAGAGGAAAAAAAACACCCCACCCCAAACCAGAGCACAGAAATGGCAATTTAGTATTCTTGACATTTCTCAGAAAGCTGCTTAAGATTATCTCCTTAAAATGGCAGATTTCGCCTACAAGTCAAGTAGAGGAGCAGGAACTGGTATTTCATGAAAATACTGGGAGAGGCCTGAATGCATTTATGATCCTTGAGATATTTGCAGGAAACAGAAACTTGCTATTTAGAACTGCCAAAAGTTTTAATAAAGGGCAAAACACAAATCCTAAAATCCAACAGCATGACTTGGAAACTTCCTCTGCCGGAGAGCTCTGCTTATTACCACACAGAGATACCTGTTCTGCCTTTTTTTTCCCCTTTTCTGCATATACTTGTAAAATCCCCAGCCTAAACTTCCCAACACAGGTCCATGCTTCTCTCTTGGCTCCTGTCCCTGGTCACTGGAGAGAAGAGATCAGTGTCTGAAATACACTAAATAACATTTCAGTAGCCCAGGATTTCCAAGGTATTTCAGTACTTCCAAAGCTGTAGTGTTCCAGAAGCCAGCACACTCGTGCTGAGGGATGCATCCAGGGCAGCAGGGGAGGGGGGGATTCTGCCCCTCTGCCCTGCTCTGCTGAGCCCCCCTGCAGGGCTGCATCCAGCCCTGGGCCCAGCACAGGAAGGACAGGGAGCTGCTGCAGCCAGTCCAGAGCAGGGACACCAAGGGGATCCGAGGGATGGAGCAGCTCTGCCGTGAGGAAAGGCTGAGGGAATTGGGATTGTTCAGCCTGGAGAAGAGAAGGCTTTGGGGTGACCTCAGTGTGGCCTTGCAGTGCCTGAAGGGAGC